>JAPKLW010002833.1:0-28831 GCA_026898455.1 Plectranthus barbatus | reverse complement strand
GTAAGGAGAGGGGACCTCCACTATTATATAGTGGTATACTCCAAGGTCCATGGCCGATGTGGGACACTCAACACATAACTTACCGAAAAATTACAATTTAATATGCATAATATATTTCGATGTTAGAAATTTACCTCCGTCATAAATTTGAAGCAAAATTGATAGTTTATAATATATTTTGATAATATGTATTGTAATATTTAAAAAATCTGAATAGTTTGTAATATAATTAATACTTATTTCTTTTAATTTTTAATTAATTTAATTTTAATGTAGTTGTTGAACGGCCATTCGGGTTTGTATGTGCCAATATTAGTGATAATGAAAATAATTAGGCAAAAACTTGCGTTAGGCACGCCTAAACGGTTTAGGCGGGTTTTATCCATACCCAAATGGGTTCACTTATCCCAAATTGTGTTTATTAATTCCCAATTAGGGTATATTAAATGGGTTTGGGCTTAGATTAATAGATAAAACCTGCCTAAATGATTAGGCACGTCTAACCTGAGACATTCCCAAAATCATTATAGTTTGATTGTCAAAACTTAATAATTTATACTTTTGAAAGTATGCCGTCGTGGGTAGAAACTATTATCACTCCACGATCTCAAAGTATAATTATATGTTTAATAGTTATGTGTTCGAGTTACATTGAAATTATATGTTTCCAGTTAAATCTGTTATTATCTATATATTATTAAAAGAATTTCGAATATTCCTGCCTAAATTCTTGAAAAATGTGTATATATTAAATTAAAAATATTTAATAAATTCATAATTTTTTTGTAATTATTAATTCAAGGGTAATCACATTTCCAATTACCGAAATTTTATTTATTGTGTCCACCCACTCATGTTCCAGGGAAAAGTATCAATTATATTACAAATTATTCAAGTTTTCTCAAATATATTATAAACTATGCATATTATCAAAATATATTACAAACTATCAATTTTGTTCCAAATTTATGACGGGATCAAATTTCCGGCGACTGAATGTTGATGTGTCTTGCCAGATGACACCTCAGCGTTAGTAAAATTACACGTCATCAACCAAATATATTATAAACTATTCAAGTTTTCTCAAATATATTACAAACTATTCAAGTTTTCTCAAATATATTAAAAACTATTAAATTTTCTCAATTATATTACAAACTATATATATTTCCTATATAAATATTCAAACTATCAAATTTGTCTTAAATTTATGATGAAATCATATTTATTTATATTTTAAAATTTTAAATAAATATATAATTATATTTAAGAATATTTAAATAAAAATTCTTGATATATTAAAAAATAAATAAATAAATACTTATTTTAAATTTTCTATTGTTTTAGCTATCATTTCTCAATTCACCGAAAAAAAAAATTATAATAATTATTAATTGTTATTGATGTTTTGATCCTCAATAATTATTAATTATAAGATATTTAATTTTTTGTTCGACGAAGTGAGAAACTATAGCCAAAGAAATATAAAAATTAAAATTAATGTTTATTTATTTATTTTTTAATATGCTAAGAGTTTTTATTTACATATTATTAAGTATAATTATATGTGTATATAAAATTTTAAAATATAAATAAATATAATTTCATCATAAATTTAAGACAATTTTGATAGTTTGAATATTTATATAGGAAACATATATACTTTGTAATATAATTGAGAAATTCAATAGTTTGTAATATATTTGAGAAAATCTGAATAGTTTGTAATATATTTGATTGATGATGTGGAATTTTAGAAATGCTGACATGTCATCCGGCAAGCCACGTCAACATTCTGTCGCCGGAAATTTGATCCCGTCATAAATATGGAACAAACTTAATAGTTTGTAATATATTTTGATAATATGCATAGTTTGTAATATATTTGAGAAAACTTGAATAGTTTGTAATATAATTGATACTTTTCCCTTCCAATAATTATGTTCTCAAGTAAACACAATACTAATTAAGTTTATTTGAATAAAAAACATAAATATGAAATAATTATGGTCTCTAATATTAAAATTTTAAATAATAAAAAATACTTTGCACGAATATAATCCTAGTATATACTAAAAGTGTTCCAAAAATATCCCGCAAAAATTCTAGAAAATTGTGTACATACTTAATTTAAAAATTAATTAAATTAATGACATTATTAGTTCATTGGGTTTGTCTACTCCACCAATCACATTTTCAAATATTAGTTCATATTTATTCCATAACTCATACAAATTTAATATATCAAATCAAGAAGATTATAAAACCATGATCATGAATACGTGTAAAAAGACATCAAAATTATTGAATTAACAGATAATGAATTTAATATACCTATACATTTTATTGATACAATCCATAATATATTATCTTTTAGTCAAAATATATTTTTGTTTCCAATTTATATTTTTAAAAATATATTCTTATTTAATATTCTTCATATAAAATTCTGCAAATACTAAAATATTTTCTAAATATAAAATGAATATAAGTATACTTTAAAAATAATTTCTCCCTACGTCCCATTTATTTGGTCCTATTTTAACTTGCACGAATGTCAAAACTCATTTATGAATACATTAAATATTTGAACAATTTTTCTGAATTACCCTTATTTAGCAATAACTACTAATAATAACTCTATTAATTATATTCAATTTATAAGGGTAAATTTGTAAACACATGCAAAAAATAATACTAAATTTAGATAATGGACCATATAAATGAGATACCCAAAAAAGAAAATATGGATCAAATAATCGGGATGGAGGGAGTATATTCTTTTACATGTATATAAATTTAATAATGTACTTACATTGAGCACATCTCTTCAATAGTCTTTGTAATTGATTGGCTAAGTTGGTGGATTAAATTGGTTGGTGGGGTTTGATGCATGTGGTTCACCAATTTGTGGAATCTTTTGCCAAAAGACTCAAGTAGGTGACAAAATCTAAGCTAATATTATATTCTTGATTGATTTATTTAGATATATATTATATATAGTTTCATTTATTTAGATATTTAATTTAGACCAATCACATTTGTTGTTTTGAAGAGGGCTCTTATATATAAAGTTATGATTTATACTAAAATGGATAAGGGAGGAAGTGTCAACGTATGAACTATGATGATGTTGAAATCTTGAATTTGACTCTCTCACTTGTAATAATACATGTATATAGAGTAATTAATTTTTCTATGTAAAAATAATATATTTAGTATATATAGATTTTGAAAAAAAAAATCATTTTATCTATTTGCCTTTGTATTTCAGTCTCATGTGCATGTGTAATATTGACTTTGAAAATATATGCATTATATTGAGGTAACATAGCAGAAATTTTGGTCTATTTTGTCACGTTCAAGCTTCATTTTCAATTCATTATATAATTATATATATATATATATATATATATAACTAACATCAATAATCACATTAGAAAATATGAAATGTGGAAAAAAACGAAAAAAACAATTTGTTGGAGTAAATGTAGATTGTAGAAGGTAATTTAATTAGCATTCCATTTGATGAATTTGTATGCATTATAGAATTTAATTGAATATCTTCCTTAAATCATAAATAAACACTACCTCCGTCCCAGCTTAATTGTCCCACTTTCCTTTTTCGTCTATCTCAGCTCAATTGTTCCGTTACTAAAAAGACTAGATTTCTGTCTGCGCGATGCGCATGTATAGATATTTTTATAAATATTTTATTGTATAGTATATATAATAGTAAAATATTGAAACTCAATTTATCTTACATTAAAATATAAATTTATTAGTCAAGGTAAATATTATTCTTTAAATTACTCAATTAATCAAAATTGGTTTATATTTATCTCTCTTATTCTTCTCTATATGCACTTCACCATATTGGTGGATTTACTTAGAAGCTTGGGTGATTTTAGCCCCTAAATTAATTTTCGATTTAATAATAGGATTATATGACTTTTTTTAATGAAATAACTACTTTACTGGCGAATAATTAATAAAAAGGAGTTGAAAATAACTAAGAAGAGAGTGTGAGGGGTTGAGATTTGAGAATTAGGAGGCGGCGAAAATTATTTTTTATTTGATGTTAATTTTTATTTATACATAATATTTATATTAGTTTTAGTGTTTGAGGTTTTTATATATTTTTTATTATTATTATAAGCATCAATTTTTACTTAATTATGTGTTCTTTTTGTTATGTGAAATCTCAATGAAATCTTTTAATAAATGTTTATGGATCTGCCACTACTTCACCATCGTCACTGGTCTCTTCTATATATACACAAATAGTTGCATTATAAACAAAGAAACAAAAAAGTACATAATGATGCTACAAATAGTGCTCTGCTGTCTATATATATATATATATATAGAGGAGGGATCATGTAAAAAAAAATCCCCATGTAAGAAAAAAGAATGAATCATGTCCATCAGATCTAAAAAAATCAATGGTTGATATTGAATCAAGCAACAACTAAAATGCAATCAAGCAACAAAATAATCAAGCAACAACTAAAGCACAATCAAGCAACATTGCAATCAAGCAACGACCTGAATACAATCAAGCAACGTCGTGATTGCAATCAAGCATCTTTCTCACTTTCTCACGTTAAGAGTTTTCTCACTGGATCCGCTCCCTATATATATATATATATATATATATTGATAAAATATAATTCAAATTGTATCATATTTGCATGAGATATCTTCATATATCCATGCAATATTCTCTCTTATTTTCTCCTAAAACCCTACCTTTCTCTCGTATCTTCTTCCAACAATCGGTGTTGCCTCCTTTAACTGATCATGACCTAAGATTTTGAACCTATATCCTTCTCTACTCTCATCCATATGATCATGATTAAGCTTTCTTTTGCAAACTATCTTTTATGGAAAACGCAGATCACCACTCTTCTCTCCAGCCAAAACCTATTTTGCTACATAGACAACACCAAATCTATTCCCTCTAATACACTTTTGTCCATCGATGGCATCCCCCGTAGTGAATTGCACCTATGAACTCTGGCGTGCCCAAGATCAGTGACTCCTTAGTCTACTTCTCTCATCTCTAATAGAGGAGTACATGGCTGCACCATCTAGCGCACGATATGACTTGCTCTGGAGGCCGCGTATAGTCACAACTCCAAATCTCGCAAGCTATACCTTAAAAACGACCTCCAAACTATGAAGAAAAGGACTCGATCTACGGTTGAATATGGCCAAAACTTCAAGTCCTATGTGATCATTTGACAGCTATTGGACTCCCCATCGATGATACAGATAAGGCTCATTGGTTCGTTTGAGGTTTTGGTTCGGCTTTTTTCAGCTTTTCTGCTGCTTAGATGACACTCACTCATCTTCATAACTTTTTGGATCTCCTATCTAGAGCTGAAAGCTTTGTGTTATTTCAAGAGTTCTTTAACACAGCAGGATCTTCTTTTGCTTCCTTCTACAACCAGCATAAACCTTGAGGTCGGTGCCCACCTTCCTCAGGAAATCCTAATTCTTCTCGTGGTCATGACAGTGGTTCACGTTAATCCAAATATCGCGGTCATGGCTGCAATTCAAAACGTCGACCACCTCTCTGGCAAATTTGTCGTCATGAAGGTCACTATGCCAATTTCTGTCCGGATAGCAGTCAACTCCAGCAGTCGTGCACTTGGCTGGCACATTTTCTACTGGCTGCTCTCTCAACCTAAAACATCAGATTGGTTCCTTGACATCAGTGTCTCGGCCCACATGACACCAACTTCTAATTCTTTGGAGAACTCTCAGTCGTACTCTGACATGATAGTGTTATTATTAGTAATCTTTCTCAGCTATCTATCTCTCATATTGGTAACACTCGACTTTTTGACTGTGTCAATTATTGGATGTCTTGGTTGTTCCGACTCTCACAAAAAAATTTATTTTCTATTAGTAAGGTGACATCGAATTTCCTAGTTGAAGTGATATTTAATAAAATCTCGTTTATAGGCCCAATAATTTATGCAATATGTGTTGGTAGACACAAAGCGTCATAGAGAGTGTTGCTTCAATTCTTCTCCATAATAGATTTGTATCAATTCCAAGCTCCCATCAAAATCATATCGACCGTCCGCAGAGCTTGAACTTCTAGCATGAATCTTTCTTTGCTTTTTCACTCATTTCTTCTCTCAAAAGCCCACAAAACCTAACTGCACAAAACAAAACATACACCAAGACATAATTATGCATATAAATTATTTGTGTAACTCAACTAAGAAACTTTGAAGTAAACTATCAATGATTAATGGGTACGAAACATATTATTATTCATTCATGAACGAAATTCTTATTTAGGTGTTATTTGTGATAATTTCCTTATATAGTGAACATTTATTTTAAGAATGTTTTACTGGGCGGGAAAAAAAATCTTAGGGGTCTTGTTTTTATGTTTATATAGATTATGACGGATTATAATCTATTCCTAACTATTTTTTTGTCAAATTCAAATATTATTGTTATTGTCGCTATGTAAAAAATTTCAAGTTTATTCAATCACTTCTAACTAATGATCAACTCATCCTCATTACTCTCTATTTCTCTTATTCTCCTTGCCTCTTGTTTTTTTTTTTTGGATAAATTTTTTAAATTTATCTCAAATGTTATAGTTGAGTTGATGATAAAATTTTAAATTATTCTAATATATTGATTAATTTATCATTTTATTTAATTTCTTCTTATATATCTCACTTTATATTCATACTTCATTTTACCACTATTTATTATCTCTGATTTTTTCATATATTTGAATATTGTGCATTATGTCTTTTCATTTGTCTCTTGCTCTAATCAATATGAGTAATATTAACATATTGATTTCACTAAAAAAATAGAATATGCTAAATTATTTTCAAATTTTAAACCAATCTAAAATTTAAAATTTAAATTTATTCACTGGAGCTTTTAGCGAGTTGTTACATTTGTGATATGGATAAATATACTTATTCTTTAAGAAGCAAATAAAATATATTATATTTAAAAAATCAATATTTTTTTAGCTTTTTCTTAATCACTTGAAACTAAATTGTACAATATCAAATACATGTGAAATATAAATGTGCCGATTCAATAATTCTCACTCCATATGCATTAATACTGTGTGGATTCATGTCGGGTTATCGTGTTGTGTCGATAATTATCACCCTTAATCTTACATACACATCAATATTTTTTAGTCTTTTATATCTTTCATATTAATTTTATTTTTGATTTATAGTTTACTTCATTATTTAAATAAAGAGAAGGTCCCCAACGTAATTCGAATACTATTATAATTAATTGACTATAGACAAAATACTTAACAATAATACTATAAAATAAAAAATATTTATAATTATATAATTCAATTTTTTCACCATTTTTTATTAGTATATAATAATGAAATCAATCTAGCATAAATAATAAATAAAAACTCGATGCCTGATTTAGAAATTCTCGATCTTCTGCGTGGTTATCTTATATTATTTCTATTGTATTATTTTTTTTCTTGTTTTCTTTATATTAATTAAATAATTAGTTAACATGATTTCCAACATGAAGATCTATGATTATTCATTCATGTATAAACAAAAATGTTCTTGACAAATCAATTTTTATTTAAAATATTAATCCATTCGATCATATATAAACAAAAAGGTACGTTTAGAATTTTATATGTAACTATCAACATCCATATAAATATAAATAGGATATATAATTTAACAATAGACACATCTAGAAATTTATTCATGAATAATAAAAATAGGAGAATGTGATTTAATTTATTACATAAAAAAAGAATATTATAGAAAAAGTGAAACCTCCTTTATCCCATGCTTCTTGAACCCAAAGGAGCACAAATTGAACATCTTCTTCATCTTTATTGGTAGTGGATTTCGTGCAAGAGTTGGTATGGTGAAATATCTTCAGCTTCATTGATAGTGGATTTCGTGGAAGAGTTGTTATGGAGAAATATTTAGCTATAATCTTAAATTAGGAAAAAAAGAAATAACATAAATTATGTAAAAAATAAAGAATTACATCAACACAAACAAATATCATAGTTAAATTATATGAGAACACAACTCTAACAAAAACAAAAATGAGAATGGTTGGCTATTTGTGCTAGATTTGATGAGTATTTATTCATATGTTTTTAAAGAACAAACTTGACAAATGGGTTAATTCAACAAATTATACATAAGATTTTAATTAATGTATATTATCAAATTAGACGTCACATATCAAACTTGTCATAGATAATCTATGCATATATTATTAGACGTATTAATCATGTTAATTGATTTTTAGTATATTTTAAATTAACCAATTACCTATCACTAATTCTATAATTCTTCTAATAAATGGTTTTTTTTAGTGGGAAATGAAGTTTCTATAATTATTTTATGTAAACATAAATAAAAATATAATTATATAACATATATTCACGTAATTAATTAGTAAATATTAAAAATGATTTATAATTAGATATATGAATTATTTATATATCCAAATATAATTATTAGTCATAATTAATTAAAAATCATTATAATAACATATTTATCATATTTATCTTTACTTACCTAATATATTGCAAGTTTATTTTTGGTAAGTAATTTTGGGGGAAATTTTTTTTCTGGAAGTCTTGCCTTTATATATATATAGATTACTTACGAAGTTACATTTATTGGGAAAAAGAAAAGAAACAACACTCTATACAATAAAATTATCAAAAGCTACAGATGTACTATTTTCTCGAACTTGTCTGTCTTTGTTTCAGCCTTCACTCTTCACTCTATTGCCTGGTAAGATATTAAAAAAAAAATTAAAAAAATACTATCAATGAATATATGTATATTATTTTAAAAAATATAACAATATATGCATACAACACGTCGAAAGAGTAAGACAAAATTCTCAAAAAATAAATTGCACCTTGATGGGAGATGACTGCACAAACAAAGGTGAATGGAACTTTTGTGAAAGTAAAATGTTCACTTCATCTATTATTTATATTAGTATAACTCGGATTTCTTGCCCTTAATTGATGTCAATTTATGATTTGATTATGTTTACTCCATAATGGATCAATTGTATTAACATATATATATGAGTTAATATTTTAGGAACATTTAAAAAAAAAAAAAGTTATAGAGGTTCTTTTTTAAGGTTATATAGATACAGACATTAATGTTTAATTTAGGTATTAGCTCGAATTAGGAGGGAGTGCTATTATAACAACATTTGCTGCTAATTTTTCGCAATCCATGGAGCACCTTTTATATTTATTGTTACAGATAGTTAATGACATAATATTATTAAAAAATAATCTTTATAATTTCCCTTCACTTTCATATATTGTATATTTATTTGCATTATAAGAAGATTTATTTAAATTGGAAGAAATAAGTTTTTTAAAATTTTCCAATTAAATCTATATAAATATAAATTGGCTTGTATTTATTGCAATTAATTAATATTAATTCATAAATTAATTTCCATAACTCTAATTTTACTACATATTTAATGATTTAAAACTTACCATATTTATTAATTTTTATACTATGTAACTATTTTTGGAAACTGGTTTTGGGGGGAAAAAAAATTTGGGGAGGGGTTCTTGTTTTATATATATATATATTACACTCAACAATAAAATATTAATTTCACTTAACTAATTTTATACTAACACTTCTTGGTTATTATGCCCGGTCAACTCGGGACAATTAAATCGGGACGGAGGGAGTATTTAGTAAAAACTTTTTTTTTTTAGTACAAGACCTTATAGCTAGGAGTGTATTAAGTTTTTTTTTTTTTAATAAAAAAAATGCATGGTTTATGTCATGACATTAAAATTATTTTTAGGGAAGGTCTTGGGTTAGGCAGGCCTAAACGATTTAGGCGGGTTTTATCTATTAATCCAAGCCCAAACCCATATAATATATCCTAATTGAGATTAATAAACCCTAATTGGGATGGGTCAACCCATTTGAGTAGGATAAAATCCGCTTAAACCGTTTAGGCCTGCTTAATGCAAGGTTTTGCAATATTTTTAATGTGTAGTAATAAATGATAAAAATTAACATAGTTTAATTATGCAATTGAAGACAATTAGTTATATTAATAATTCAGAACTGCTGAAGAAGTTGCAAGAAACAGATTAATTGTCCGAAAATTATTTCTTCTTTATCGCGATTAAATTACAAATTTTAATTAAAATTAAAAAACAAGAATAGATTAAAATTAAAATTCATGATAAATGTACAGAAAAATTACTGTTAAGATTAGTTATACAATCTGACCTTATCAGTAACCCTAATACGGCGGCCGGCCGCCGGAGTTCCCGCCCCAAGCGCCGCCATCAAGAGGGAGCTGGCCATCAGGAATATTGAAAAAAGGGAGCTCAAGCGACGTCGGATCGGGAAACTGACTCCCATTCGCGCCGCCGCCGCTCGATGCAGGCTGCGCCGCCTGCATCTGAACCCCCTCATCCTCCTCCAACGGCAGCCGCTCGTACGCCACGTTCGTAAACGACGCCGCGATGATGATCACCGGGCCGGAGGCGATCAGGGCTCCGACGACATTCCCTCCCACCACCTGCCCCTGCCCACCCGCCAGGTATATCGTCAGGCTGGTGGCCCCCGGCGGCGCCGGCGGGGGCAGGAACGAGCCCGACAGCGACAGCAGCTCGAAGCGGCCGTGGAGCGTCGTCACCACGCTCTCGGCCGCCGCCGGCTGCCGGAGGCTGACGTTGTTGACGGTGCCGCTGCCGCTCAGCACGCAAATCCCGCGCTGCCGCTGCCTGGCGTAGGCCGCCACCGCCTCGAAGACGTCGCAGCCGCTGCTCACCTCCAGTATGTGGGCGCAGAGGGTGTTGGCGCTCTCGCGGGTGATGATCACCGGCGGCTTCGGCTTGTTCCTGGAGCCGGCGGGGCGGCCGCGCGGCCTGCGCGCCGAGACGTCGCCGGAGCTGCCTAGGTCGAAGCTGCCGTGATTGGAGTTGTTGTCGGTGTTTTCGCCGGAGAAGTGATTGCGATTGGATTCATCCTCGGATTCCGGCGGCCCTTGGCGGTGGAGGTCGGGGCGGTGAAGCGGAGAAACGAAGTGGGAAGCTGAACCTAAGTCCAAACCAGCCATACACACAACTACAACAATGAAATCTAGAGGAGAAAGGGTAAAACAATGAAACAAATATTATAAGTGGGAAGAGAAAAGAAAACAAGAAGAAACATGGGAGGAGAGAGGAAAGGTTGAGGAAAGAGCTGACAGAGAAGCATGATACTCCCCCTCCGTCCCAGTCTATTAGTCTCATTTGCCTTTTTGATCTGTTCCACTTTATTAGTCTCATTTCCTAAAATGACAAACTTTTTCACACTCATCAATAAAATATTAATTCCACTACACTCACAAACATTGGTTCCTGTGCCGAAATCATATGGGACTAATAGCGCGGAACGGAGGTAGTATTAAAGTAAAAATATATTGTTAGTTGTTTGGGTTGAGAAACTCAATTGTCCCACATTAGAAAAATACAGAGGTAATTCGAGTGAGATATCAAAAAATATGTGTATATTTTGTTTCATTATTGGACAATATTTATTCTTATCTTTATTAGATTTTGATAGATATTAATCTATTTGAGATAAATTAGAATTTTGATATATTTACCATATATGATTAATTTTCTTATGTATCTAGGAATCTAAACTTATATAATGAGTAGGGTTTGTGTTTCATATGCAACTCTGTAATTTTGTTCTTCACCTTGAATAATACATATTACCCGTATAGGCTTGGAGAGTGAACTTAGAGCTTACGTTCGAACCACTATCAATCTTTGTGTTCTTTATTTATATATAGAGTAGGGTTTGTGTTTCATATATAACCCTGCCCGTATAGGCTTGGAAAGTGAACGTGGAACTTATGCTCGAACCACTATCAATCTTTGTGTTCTTTATTTTTTGTTTGTTATTTATGTTTGCAATCACTTAATCTTACAACACATATAATAGAAGTCCAATATTAGAGCATGCTATAAATGGGACTATAAGAGTTTTTTTTTTCTTCCCTTTTTTTATCAAGCATTGTTGTATAAATCATCATCTAGGCTACTCAAGTCCCGTTAGATGCTAGATGATACTTAAAATCGAATCGAAAACCACCAAATTCTTGTATCAAAATAGTCTAGCGAATAATCAACACTTAAGCACCGATCTAAACATCCGACTAGATAGGTTAGGTGTCGTCTAGTCAATTCAGACAACTGATTTTTTTAAACATAATTAAATTTATATTATAAATATTAAATATAAAAAATAATTTACCAATTAAATCATTAAACGCATGTATTGTTTGGACGCTAGTAGGAGTGGAAATAGGTCGGGCCGCCCCCGACAGGGGTCTTCGGCCTAGCCTACCACAGGCCGGGCTTATTTTGTAAATAGGCCAGACTTTGGCTAGGATAGAATAGTCTCATTTTCCATTTTCGTCTGTCCCGCCAGATTAGTCCATTTTCCTAAAATAGAAAAAAAAATTCTCAGATCAATAAAATATTAATTCCACTATCGAAATCAAAAGGGACGGATGTAATCGGACGAAGGGAATAATCAATTTATATAAAATACTATATTTGCTATCAAAATTATGTAATACATATAATTTCAAAAATAAAAATAATTATAAATATAAAATAGGCTTTTAATAGGCTAAGAATCAGACCTATTTTGCTTAAAAAGTCAAGCTTAGGCCTAAACAAAAATCTATTATAACAGGTCAGACTCATGCCTTTTTCAATCGTAGCAGGCCCAGACCTACTAAGTCAAAGCCTAGCTTAGCCCGATCTATTTCCATCCCTAGGCGCTAGGTTGTACTCGAACCCTTAGCAATTTTAATAACTATATTTACGTGCTTAATTATTATCTATGACTCTAGCTTGAATTTATAATACGATTTTGCTAATTCTAATTAAAATGCATGCATACGTATAATTCAAAATCTAAAATACAATTTAATTATAGGAAAATTGTAGAGTTATAACTCTCTTTTTAGGGGAAAGTTTTAAGGCAATTAATTAAATTAGATCACGTGTTCAAGAAAAAAAAAAGATGTGATTCTTGAAAATGATGAATACAACATTGTGTAACATGTGAAAGATCTTATCCTTCCACCCCAACCACATATTATTATTATTTTAATCTCAGTATTTGATTCCAAAACTAAAAAATAGCATAAAAATTAAAAGTAAAAATTGATAATTAAGATATAATCTATGTTTTTAAACAGTTGTGGCTGTAGTTTAGTGGTTAGAATTCCACGTTGTGGCCGTGGAGACCTGGGCTCGAATCCCAGCAGCCACAAATATCTTTTTTTTTTTCATCCCACAAAATAATCCGAATTTTAATTAGTATTTTTCAAAAATTTCCATCAATAAAAAAGAAGAAACTATCTATAAATATAAACCAAAAAATAACGATAAGTAGTGTAAACATAAAATATTAACACATCTAAGCACATTGCACATAAAACGTAATTATTCCAAAAAAGAAATATACATAAACTCCAATAATATTTAATTTATTTTATCTATAAAAGATTGGGAAAATATGGGATTTTATCCCAAAAAAAAAAAAACTTTCACTTCTCGGAATTTCATTTAAATTGTTATTGGTTAGGAAACTTTATCTAAACTAATCTTATCCGTTATGGAATTTTATTCAAATATTTTTTGTTTGGAAATTTTATCAAACTTATTGACTATTTTTACCAAAGTTGGGTTGTGCTATTTAAATATTTAATTAATTTGGTGAAAATACAGATGTTAATACTTTTTATTCAAGATGAAAAATAATAATTAACGTGGAAATTATGTGAAATTTAATGAATAATTCACTATAAAATAATTGCCATCAATTAAATTAGTTAAAATTTTGAGAATTGAAAATTTTTAGATAAAACTCCCATAAAATATTTCTCGAACAAACTCGACTCAACTAAGTTCGAATAGAGCAATTTAAATATTTAATATCATGAGCGAGTGACGGAGAGTGTCAAGTTCAATTAATTTGTCTTATCCCCTCATCAATAATGAGTTGACAAGATGGAGTAGTTAAATTAATAAGAAAAAAATTCAAAGCCAAAAATGGTCATATTCTTCATGTAATTTGTCGTCTAGTGTGACAAATACACAATTAATTAACATAATTTTCTTCAACTGCTATATATCCACCAATCACAAGGCGCCCACGGACCTAATTAATGCAATTAATTATATCTAATTCATGCGCTTAAAATCCGATCGAGGTCCCCACTATGTTTTTTTTTTTTAATTAATAAAACAAATATTAAAATGCATTAGTTACAGTAAAAGATAATGATAATCTTGAAAATGTCGGATCTTGTTTGGGTTTTGGTTTGTAAATTGTAATTAACTATTAGCATTAGATCACTCCATTATTTTTTATTTAGGAACCCCAAATAATATTTTATATTCATAGGAGTCCATGGAGCTTATTTATATGAACCAGCATGATTGGTGAGATCTAGAGATTTTTTTTTTTCTTTTTATTTTTTAAACAGAAAGGGAGTTTTTGAATAGGGGTGATCACGAGCCGCATTGATTATAATCAGGCTCGACTCGAAATTTCCAAGCTCGAGTTTGATTTGGTGTCAAACTCGACAAGCTCGACTCGGCTCGATTTTTTTAATTTATTTTAAATTTTAATAGAAATTTTAAATTATTTATTATTAAATTAGGAATAAAATTTAAATTATATCAAGCTCGATAAGGCTCGTGAGCCTAGCTAGAATAGGGGCTCGATTTAAGCTCGAGCTCAATAAGGCTCGCGAGCCTATCGAATCAAGTATCATGAAGCTCGAGCTCAAACTCGACTCGATTAGTATTGAGTCAATGTCGAGTTTTTTTCGAGCCGATCCCGAGTACCTTGCGAGCCGGCTTGACTCATGCTCACCCCTATTTCCGAAAGTAACTCGAGTCAATGATAAATTGGTCATAAGCAAGGTGTTACTAATCTAGTAAATATACTAAATGAGAGAAGTTCTAAGTTCTAACATAATACGATTTTGTTACTTTAACGCTAAAAAACATCACATCAATATTATATTTATTTCATATTTTCATTTTATTTCATTTACTATTTTTCCATTACAATATAGATATACAAGAAAAATAATAAAAATCTAATAAAAGTATACTTTCAAAATATCATACATCACTAATTTATTATATTTACTATTTTAAATAGTACAAGTATAAATTTTTATGCACTAATTTTATAAATTAAATTCTAGGTTTTGTATGTGTTTAGTATATTTTTTATTAGTATCAAATTTATGTATAGTTGGACATATAATATTGAAAATAATATACTAACATAATATTGATGAATAAAGATTGTATCTATTTGAAGAATTACTAAAAATGTATGAATATATAATTTTGTTATTTATATTTTAAAAATGAAATATTATATGTTCGATTTGCGCATGGCACGGATGTACATCTATCTCTACATATAATAAAAGAGAGTAGTAAAAAAAATTCTGCCAAAAATCACATGCATATTTATATAATATTTATCCTATTTTTGTTTTTCTTAAATTTATATATGCAGTTTGATGTATAGATAATAACTTATAATACACTAAAAATATAATATTGAAAATAAAAGTAAAATATGTCAACAATGATTTAAGCATGCAAACATATATTTTTATACATATATCTGACATTATAAAAAGAGAATTAATTATTGGGGTTGTATATCTAGTATAATGTCAAAATTAGAATCAAAATGTGGAGTATAACTAGAAATGGAAGGCTGAGTGAGTGTAGAAGAAGGCATGGAAGGGCGGCAAGAAGGGAAGTAAAACTTTGTGAGGGAACATTAGATAGTAGTGTACTCGAATCGAGTCGAGCCGAGTAGAGTAATATTGTACTCAAATTTGATTCGTTTTGTATTGAGTCGAGCTTCAACCTTTTTTATCGAATACTTTAAAGTTCACAAACTTTATCGAGCCTAAACAAATTATTTTTAAAGAAAAAATTATTTAATCCAAAATCAATATCTTATTCATGCTCAAATTCAATTTATCCTTGTTATTAGAGAGATTTACCATTATTTTTACTATTAAATTATAAAAATAATATTTTTATAAAATTAATTATTTTATGTTTCTTAGTAATTTTAGTTAACGAGCTTGCTCACGAGCCGAATACTATGATGTTCAAATTTGGTTCATTTAATAAATAAGCTTCACTAAATCAGCTCGAACGAGCTTTTATCGAGTCAAAAACCGAGTAGCTCACGGATACTTTGATTCATTTACAGTTCTATTAACAGACCATGTATACTACACTTGATCTTAGCCAAAAGGCCGAGAAAGGTATAACAGACCATGTGTATATATAGGATTTGGTTGGAGCAATGCAAGGGCTGGCTACCTACCTGGTTCTGTCAAAGCGACGCGCGAATAACGTGCTGCTTGGAAGGCATAGCAGACAATGTGTTGACAAGGGAGGACATCGAGCTCAATGCGACATCCAAAGTCTCTGCCGAACAGCCAGGTCTGGTGAATCTCTTCACCTGCAAGAAAATTAGCAACTCTGGTATGTATGAATGAATGCATGTGTTCATGGTTTGAACTAAAATAAGCAGGAACACCGAACATATGTAAAGACCAGGTTTATGGAGATAATTTCAGTGCGCAAAGAGAAGAAAAGAAAAAGAAAGTAGCAAAGATTGTGAGTGGCAATGTGTTGCAACAGGTACAGAAATTAGAATCAAGTTTGGAGACCTTATGTCCTTTCGCTAGGTCTCGGTGTGTAATGGTTAAAGCACTTTGCCTATGACTGAGAGGTCATAGGTTCGAACTTTCCCGAGAATATTTGGGTGTGTGTTTAAAATTAATGTATACTTATTAAAAAAAAAGTTTAGAGACTTTACCATGTCGACATAAAACTGAAACTCCTTCATCGTTTCGATGTAACTCTGGTTGCGAAAGCTCAAAGATGGTTCATTCTGCTGAGGCGTTTCGCCTATTATGCTATCATGTTTAGGTCTTCTTTTCTCTATACTAAATGTGCTGCCATAAAAAGAAAACAGAAAAAGTAAATGAGAAGTTGCAAAATACCAATGCTGTAAGACCATAATCAAGAAACTAAAACTTCCAATTTCCAATGTTTTTTGCCTTTAAAAACACAAGAGTATAAATTATTCCAACTTTGAAGCATAGTTACGGGTGAGGGCGAGCAAAATCGAACCGAAACCGCCAAACCAAATCGAACTGGCGGTTTCAGTCGGTTTCGATTCGGTTTTTTAGCGCGTTCGGTTTGGATTTTTTTGGTGTTTTCGGTATATATATATTTTTTATATTCAATTTTATAATTTTAATATAAAATTAGATTATAAAATCTTTATTTTATTTTAAATTTCTAAATTAAACCTAAATTAAAATACCTAATACATTAAAATATATGTTTTAATTCAAGTATTTTATAAAAATGTGCAGGAAATTTCGGTTAAAACCGAAACCGCCGGTTTGGTTAAAACCGCCAAACCAAACCGAAACCACTATTCGGTGCGGTGCGGTTTCAGTTCGGTTTGTACAATATTAACGGTTCGGTTTGGCAGTTTGGTTCGGTTTTCAAACTGAACCAACTGTAGCTCACCCCTAAGCATAGTTGCCAATATAATAGCAACACTCAGCAAGTGACCTCCCAAAGAGTACTTACACTCCATGTCTCAAAAAATCATATCAAAGTTACAAAAATCACCAATTACATTTCCTCATTATATGAGATCACGTTGCTAGGCCAGCTTGAGTAGAACTATATATAGAAAATAAAAGATGAAACCTGCATGAGATAGTTCTAAAGCAGCATATCATATGCATCCAATATGTATTAGTTTTTTCCTCCATCCAAAGAAGTTATTATAGGGTTCTTTTTTAAATCTTGATGTAGATGCCCGAGCAAGGAAGTCCTAAGTAATATAAAGAAGAAAACAATTCTACACATCCAGAGATAGATCAAAATACCAGAAGCATTACTCTAAAAGTGATTTCATAATAGCACAAATTGACAAGTTGCAAGATATAAGATTTTACGCAGATATGAATGAGCATAAAATGACATAAGTTCAGGAATCCGACTCAAACCATGCCCCTGAGGGTTGAACTCTGTCATCAGGATGAGGTGCGTCGGATTCTTGCATGACTGGTGGTGTGTATGGTTTATCTAGAGCAGCTTCATCCTGCCAAGAATCGAATCTCAGATTCAAAGCCTTCAAATACTTCGAAAAGTAACAATGGATGGCCAAAAAACAAAAGAAACTAAGGTTTTGCTTAAGTGATGAGGGAAAGACCAAATACGAAAACCAATGAATTACGCGATTGAGCCACTTTCTGCCATTCAAAGAGAAAGAGCAAATATCGGTATATCACTGTCACTTACCTATCTTATACACCTCTACTTAACATGACACATCAATATCTAGATCTTGTTCCTTCCACTTTGGAAGATCATTCATCTAATTACTGCAGTTTCTGTTTTCCACTCATTGTCAACATACTTCAAATGCAACACTCAAGATACGTATGCCCAACTTCCTTCCTCAAATATTCCCTCTCATACCACTTTATTTGAAGCAAGTTCTTGATAAGTAGAGAACATAATTGGCATGAGACAGCTGCAGCCCATTACTCTCAGCTCTTGCTTAAGCGATGAGGGAAAGACCAAATACGAAAACCAATGAAATACGCGATTCAGCCACTTTCTGCTATTCCAAGAGAAAGAGCAAACATCGGTATATCGCTGTCACTTACCTATCTAATACAACCTCCACTTAACATGACGTCGATATCTAGATCCTGTTCCTTCCACTTTGGACGATCACTCATCTAATTACTGCAGTTTCTATTTTCCACTCATTGTCAACATAATTCAAATGCAACACTCAAGAAAAGTATGACCAACTTCCTTCCTCAAACATTCCCTCACATACCACATTATTTGAAGCAAGTTCTTGATAGTAGAGCCCATTAGAAAACTTCCAGCTTCGCTCCTTATGCATTAAACACACGGAATTGCTGTAAAATTTGTCAAATCTAAACAATTTTTTTCCTTTGTTAGAGAATAAATCTAAATATCAATAATTTAAGCTCTAGCGCCCCATAATTTATATGCAAAAAAAAAAAGAAAAAAGTTTTTCCATTAAAAATCTCTCATTTTTCAATTACAATACTCAATCTCAAACTCAAAATGTATTCCAAACATCAAAGGCAGCCCTCTTTAGGCGGCAATTTTCAAGAAATTAGAGAACCTATTTTAGCCCCAAATCTCACAACAAACCCATTTCAAAGAAACCCATGAAATTCACAAAAAGTAGCATAACATGATTGTGCAAGTAAAATTGCAAGTTCAGTTGGATTACCGGCTTTTGGAGATTGCAATTACGCCATGAGTTCGTATTCGTCGAGTCCTGAACGAATTTTGGGAAGCACAGCTCAGCTCTAGCTATGGTGATTACATACACAATGACGGAGAGAAGCTCTTTAGAATGTCTCGATGAATTTGGGAGAATTTTTGTTGTTGTTGAACTTCGAAGCCGACAGCTGATGGCTGGATTCCACACTATATAATAGGCAACAATTGATGGAATCAAGTATCCGTATATACGATTTTAGATGTATCAAATCTATATATATATATTAAAATAATACCGGATGATATAAAAGGAAATTTCAGTTGCATTAATTGTTAATTAATTCAAGTGTCAAGTTATTAATTACATTCTATAATCAATTAATCATATACAAAATAATTCAAAATTAAATTATAATATTTTTGGAAATAGTTTTAATTTATGTTTGAATTATCAATCATGTTGTAGACTTAATTAGTATTATTATTATTTTTATTATTCTATTAAGGGAAATAATTATATAAACAATTAAGTAAATTAATGAATAGATATGCTCAATCAGTAAGTCGTTTTTTTTTCAATTAAATAATATCTCTATCTATTATAAAAAATTCCTAAAAAAAAAACTTTCAAAAATAACTGTATCATATTTATGTAAATAGGCAAAATTTTTGGAAGATATCTCAACAAACTCACCATTAATTATCATAAAAGATTTATTGTTGATTTTCAATTAGCAACATCATGTGCGGATTTTGTTGGTTTTAATTGAATGATTGATATTTTCCATTAATATGGTTATAATAAAATGTTTATTTATTTTATTTTAATTGAATGATTGATATTTTCCATTAATATGTATAAATAAACGATATAATATATTCAATTTTTTTTTGTTTAGTTAAATGCTATTTTTTATATGTTTAGCTTTATAATTCACGTTTTAATATATTAAAACAATACCATATATTTATATGAAAATATTTAGTTGCATTAATTATTTATTAATTTAAATGCTTAATTAGTTATTTAATTATTGAGTGAAAATATTATATAATAATTTAAGTATAAATATTTAATAGATATTATACTAAATGAGTTTCATTATAAATGGTAAATTTGTATGAATAAATTAGCAGATTTCGAAATCAAACAGTCATGGTAAATTAATGTGTATGATTTATGCTATGAGATTATGTTTCCTAATCGAGTTTAGTATTCCTATCCTATATAAGCCATACATTCACACCACCATTTCAATGCAATGCACAAAATTCATGTCTAATCAAATTGAGAACTCAAATTAAGTGAAAGTTTTATCCGGCTCTTTTCTTTCTGCTGCCAGGTACATTTATATATTTAAATCTATTATAAATCTCAAAATAATATTTTTTTTGTAATAAGGTTATTGGTTTTTATGCGGTTGCATTGGCAATGGTTGCTGCAAGTGTGGAAGGGAGAGAGATATTGACGATTTTAATTAACCCTAGAGGTTGTGATGGATCATTTGTTTTCAGTGGAATGTATATTATAGTTTGTAATTGCACCTACAATTTAAATTAATACCTAACCAGTCTTCTTACTTTCTTTATCTTAGGATATTTAATAATATCCATACAAAATCGTACTTAGAGCTGTAAAATATTGATCCAAGTATATGACTGGAGTTTCGATCATGATTTTTTGTAAAGTTGTGTATTTATCACTATCAATGTTTCAATAGTGAAAATTTTGATCCCAATTGAGAGTTTTATTCAAGGAATCGATCGCATTTTTTTAATTGAATATTGATTGTATAAGTTGAGAGTTCTAAATCTAATCTTACATTTTTGTCACTTTTTCAAATTAATTAGTATAATAATTTCTAATAAAATAATATTAGATATTATATTAGCATTGTAGATTAACAATAAAGATTTGAAGTGGGTAAAAGACTTTAAATTAAATTATTCCACATTATAATGAAGTTAGGGGTGTAAGATTGAATGCACGTTGAATATTCTTAAAAATAAAAAAGAATTCGAGATTGCAACTAAATTTAAATGCACATTAATTTAGGTAATAATATATATTAAATTAATTAGTCAATTAAACATATTAATTAAAAATAAAATTTTAATGATTTGAAATAGCTAATTCGACATTAATTAAATTGAAAAAGTATATAATTTAATAGTAACTAATATCTCTAACATAATTTTATTTAATTGGAAAATAATGTAGATTAATGCAACTAATATCACGATTCTATTCCCATCTATACACATATATGGATATCAAATATTTACATATTAAAAAGTTGAAAATATAAAATTAAAAATTATTCAATTTTGAAGGTTTCACATAACAAAGGAAATTATATCAATTTGTTGTGATAGATATGCGAGGATATTTTTTTTTCATTTTTTTTTCAATTAAATATGTATCAAATCAAAATTTAATTAAACCCTTATCACTTTATCTAATTTATATATTGCACGATCTGATCATGTTTTGGTTGATAAAACTTATAAATTGTATTAAATTAATTAATTAACTAATTAAAAGCATTTAAATTGTTTTAAAATTAAAAATTTCAGATAGGAAAGAAAATAATATAAAATACATAGTCAAATGAATGATTGAGAAAAAAATATTAAAATATCAAAATAGTTTTAAAAAAAATTATTTTAAACTATATATTATATTAGATAGACAAGTAATAGTGTGAAATTAAATACAATAGAAAAAAAATATTAATATGGCGGTATAGAAATAAATTAAATAAAATACTATTGGGTGTCATAACATAGCTTAAAATAAAACAAAAAGTGAGAATAAAAATTTAAATTATTAAAAGACATTATAATGCAAACCGAAAAAATGAAATAAGCAATAATCAATCAATGAATTATTATATGTTATTTGAAAAACCCAAATAGAAAATAATGAATTATTATATGATACTTTAGGGAGAGAAAGATTAGAAAAGAAATTGTAAAAACTAAAAAGAATATGATTTGCTTGGTGTAAACAAAAAGGTGCAAGGAAATTTTTTATTAATCCCATCCTGATTTAAAGTAAATCAATTAAAGTATTTGAAAACTATTTTTTGAGAAATTTAATTTTTTTTCACATATCTTATACGACAGATGGAGGAGATGTTCCCTTTTCTTGGATTGATGATTTAGAACACTCAAAACACGTGTAGATTTTAAAATAATTTTATTCAATTTTAAATAAATTATTTTGAAGGTGTGCAATCAATAGAGGGAATAATGTGAAGAAGAAAAATAAATTAACAACCATATAAAGAGAGTATAGAGATTAACGAAATACATAAAGTTGAATGCAAGAAAATTGAAAGATGAAATAAATCTCCATATTCGGTATTGAAAATGATGAAGTTATCTTGATGGAAATACATGAATTCACAAAACACGAAAATGGTATGATGCTAGAATGAATCTAACATAATTTTTTAAGACCAACTTTAACATATGTATAATATAGATAATTGAATAAACTCCTTTTTATTAATGTGATGCAGTACATTGTTATAACAATCAGTTTCAATAGAGAACTCTACACCATGAATTTTGGAAAAATAACAAATAATATATCTAGCAAATATCATTAAGATACTAAAAAATTGTAAAAAAAATATTTAAAAGATACAAGTAAATAATTACAAAAGATTATGATTTATCATAAAAAACATTCACTAATACCCATGATTAAATATTCATCTAATGATGTAATAAACAAAAAGTTTCTTTTACTTTTTTAAAAAAATAGAGAGAAAGAGAAGTGAAATGTTGAAAGTTTAAAATATTTCAACAATAAAATTCCAAAGATTACTACACATTCAGAAATAAAAAAATTTATTTAGCATTAATTTTTTTATTATGAATTAAAACTCATCCATACTAAAATAATATATAAAAATTATTTGAATTAGACACTATGATGCTCATAGAATAAAATTTAACAAAATAATAACAGTCAAAAAATGGATGTCATTATATTATCACAAATATATATACTATATAGCTAATGCATTTATTCATATTTTATATGTTTTTAAAAGGATTTATATTGTATATGTCAATATAAACTTATGTTTTACATATTTAAAAAACTCATATTATTTTTCTATAAACAAAATATTGAATAAATAAAATTCCCACGCATCGCGTGGGTGCAATACTAGTTATTCCAAAACAAAAAACTAGAGGTGTAATCGATACGGGTTCAGTCAAGTAGTGTCGTGCTCAAAATTGACTCATTTAGTATCGAATTGAACTTTTTTGTCAAACATTTTGAATTTTACGAACTTTATCGAACCTTAATCGAGCCTCTAAACGAATTTTTTAAATTTAAAATATTTATTATTATTTTGAAAGAAAAAAGGTTACTTATTTTAAAATTAATATCATATTCATCCTCGAATTCTAAATTTTCTTATTATTAGAAAGACTTATCATTATCGTTACTCTTAAATCACGAAAGATATTACTTTTATAAAATTAATTATTTTATATTTCTTATTAATTTTAGCTAACGAGCTTGTTCACGAGTCGAATACTATAATGCTCAAGTTTGGTTCGTTTAATAAACGAGCTTCTCTAAATGAGCTCGAACAAGCTTTTATTGAATCGAGGTCCGAATAGCTCACGAACAGTTTGGTTCATTTACAACCCTATCCAAACTATTCTATTTCAATTTGATAAAAGTTAGTTTAATTTCATTAGTAAACTTTATTTTTAAAATGAAATATATTCGAACTGTAGAATATTGAATTTATGAGCTTGTCAATTTAATTAGTACAAATTTATTAGATTTTAGTACAAATATGATATTTTCTTGAATAAATATAAGAAAATTTAAATTTATGTAAAAAGTATGATAGTATTTGTAGTTATAAGAGAAAAAAAATTAAAAAATCCAATATAAATATGATATTGCCTTAAGTGGATGTTTTTTCTTATTTTTTTTTTAATTTAATCTAATTTTGGAAAATTCATTAAGACTAGACTAAGGTCCTTTAAGTTCGTGAATTTCAAAGTTTTTGATTAGAAAAAATCAAAAAATAATTTAATTATCAATTCAGGATCCAAAAGATAATTTGTTAATCCAAGATTCGAAAGATTAAATAATTCTCAATCCATTATCTAATTGTTTGATTTTTCGAGTCCTGAATTGAGATTTTTTTTTATCTTTCATATGCTAAATTGATATAATTAATCTTTCGGATTCTCAATCGATATAGTTAAATTATCTTTCATGTCCTGATAGGATAGAGTCCCTAAAAAGTAAAACCTTTATCTAAATCAGAATAATAGAATTGAAATATTAATTCAATAATTATAATATTTTACGCGATCAATATGAACGAATATCTGCTTGCGTCATTACTTAAGAATCAAGTTTGTTTATTAACTATTCTTTTTTTTTTTTCTTTCAAAAACTCAATTGAAAGGAATCATAAATCACATCGAAGATAATCTATCGCTGCTGAATTATCGGACGAAGTGTGTGTATATATATATCATATCTTGCGATTTTCGATATTTTTGATTTGTTTCTTGATCGATGGAACACACAATGCATTCAGTGCAGGTGAGTTTATGGTGTTCGTCTTTAAATTTTTTCGTAAATTTGCAAGCAACTAAGAATTCAACCTAGCGGCAATAGGAAAAGCATGAATCGAAGAACCCTAACTCTGATGAAATTTTAGCTTGTATTTTTTTTTTTTTGCTGGTTGGATTAAAAATCTCTCAGTGATTATGTGTGCGTATGACTCTCTAGCTCTGGATATGATGTTTTATTTGTGATGCGGCGTTACTGACTTTACTATCGGTACATGATTAGGATGATATCGATGAGTTTGGGGGCGGAAATCGTTTGAACAATTCGTTCGTACATGATCGTGGAAACGATTTGGGGCAATGTGGAAGAAGGTATTCTGTAGTTGTGTTTTATTCTTTATTCAACGATACTTCAATAGGGCATTTGAAGACCTGAATTCAAATTCTTGTATTTAGCCTGTTCGTTTCTTGTGTTCTTAATCCTACGGAAATCGGTGTTTCTTGGTGAAATTCATAATAAATGCAGATGAATTTGGACTTGTAATTTCTGGCTGTTACTCATTTCTTATTCCCTAGTTGTCTGCATATGCTTCAGAACTGATAACACACTTGAGAAATAAAAAAGATTTGAAGTTGTGTTTTATTCTTTATTCAAAGATATTTCGATTGTGCATTTGAAATCCTGAATTTCAAATTCTTGTACTTAGCCTGATCATTTCTTGTGTTCTTGGATTTGCAGCATGGTTTTGAGTCTTGACGATGCTCCTATTAATCCTACGGAAATGGGTGTTTCTAGGTGAAATTCATACTAATTGCAGATGAATTTGGACTTGTTCAAGTGCTTATGATTGTAATTTCTGGCTGTTACTCATTTCTTTTATTCCTTTGTTATCTGCATATGCTTCAGAACTGATAACACAGTTGAAAACCATGGCAAGGAAAAACCAGACATTTCTTCTCCTTCAGGGCTACTTTCACAGTTCCAAGATCTTTCTCTTGTGAACAATCATAGCCCTTCAGCAGCTTCCTCTTCGACGACATTGCAAGAAAGTGACGAAATGAATGACAGAATTTGGGTTGCCATATGGTGTTTGATAGTAGATGAGGTGAATACAAATCTTAAGTTTCTATGGCTGTACTCACATCTGTTATTTGTTCATATATCAGCAACCGTTGCTTTCATGCTCTCATGTATTTCTCTGAGGCTATTTAAGAACCATTTTTCCACAGTGTGATTAGATGATGTTGCAGTCTGAGAATTGAACAACAATTCTTTGCAGGCAAATCCATGATTGAGTACCTAATTAGATATGATGAGTTTTCGTTTGCTTTGGATCGAAATATCTTGTAGACTGAACTGTTCTATCTTGTTAACCACAAAAATCACATGTATGGATACAAAATCTCTCAGTTCTTTGATTCTTTGCAGGCAAATCCATGATTGAGTACCTAATTAGGAGTTTTCATTTGCTTTGGATCGAAATATCTTGTAGACTGAACTGTTCTATCTTGTTATCCACAAAAATCACATGTATGAATACAAAATCTCTCAGTTCTTTGATTCTTTGCTGGCAAATCCATGATTGAGTACCTAATTAGATATGATGAGTTTTCCTTTGCTTTGGATAGAAATATCTTGTAGACTGAACTGTTCTATCTTGTTATCCACAAAAATCACATGTATGAATACAAAATCTCTCAGTTCTTTGATTCTTTGCAGGCAAATACATGATTGAGTACCTAATTAGATATGATGAGTACTTTTCATTTGCTTTGGATCGAAATACCTTGTAGACTGAACTGTTCTATCTTGTTAACCACAAAAATCACATGTATGAATAGAAAATCTAAATTCTTTGATTCTTCTATAATTCAGAAAGATCTTGATCATATTTTTTCAGGTTGGGCGCATCTTGAAAGATGTTGGAGACAAGAATATAAAATATAATCAAGGTAACCACATTGTGCAACTTGAAGAAACTCTTAGCTAATCTTCAAATTTCTAGATGTTTGACAGAATCTTCATCTATGCCAATCATGGAACAGGCCGTCGCAAGAAACGTCGTGCAGCAAAGCGTGCCAATGCTCCAACCCCGAAAGAGGTTTCCCTTGATATCATGCTTGTCTCTCTATTTTCATTCAAGATAAAAAAAAAAAACAGATTTCATTCATTAGATTTTTCTCTGCTGATGCATTTCTAGCGAGCTGAAGTGATCAGCATCTTAGATAAACTTGGAATAAGCTTGCCTTGCCAAGAAAAAAATTCCAAAAAGCAAAGTAAAGAAAGGTAATTAGAGCTCTCACTTCTATTTACTTCACATTCTCTTTGTTCAATGTGTAGTCATTTTGAGTATGTTGTTTGTTTGTTGCAGTAAACCCAATCTCGACATGAAGAAGCCTGCGAGGTATGTGAATTCATATTCTCATTAGGAAAAAAAAATGGAGTATTTTCAATTCAGTACCCGAAAGATAGTTTAATTATCGATTCAGGAGCTGAAAGATCATAAAAAAATCTCAATTCAGGACCCGAAAGATTGTAAAATTTTCAGTTCAGTACCTTAATATCAGGTCCTAGATTGATAATTGTATGATCTCTCATATCATGAATTGAGAATTCATCTTTTGGGTCTTGAAATCAATAATTAAACTATTTTTGGGTCCTGAATCGACAAGTCTAAAATAAATAAATAAAAAGCTTTGTGATTTATAACTTTATGAATTGGAAAGGTCTCAGGTTAGGCACGCCTAAAGGGTTTAGGCGGGTTTTATCCATTAACCCAAGCCAAACCCATCTAATATATCCTAATTGGGGATTAATAACCCCTATTTGTGATGGATGAACTCATTTGGGTATGGATAAAATCCGCCTAAACCGTTTAGGCGTGCCTAACGCAAATTTTTTCCTTATGAATTTGAGTTTCTATTGACCACTGAAGTGCTATTAAGAAGAAGAAGGGAAGTGGCTCGAATTTGGCTTTGGGATTGCTTTCCATGATGGAAGATCTGCATCTTGTGAGCAGTTCAAACGACTCAGCAACTCCATCGACTTGATGAAGATAGATACACTGTCGCATTGCATAAAACTTGAGTTTAAGGTTTGCAAATTGTGGGTTTGTTATAAGCGGTAGTTTTCAATATAGTTAGGTTATTCATTTTGATCATTTTTATGAAGAAATTGGTTTTAGAAAAATTTGGACATTTTTATCACATTTTATTGGATTATTAATATAGCCTTATTAGCCAAAAACAATAAAGAAATCATGTTATTTCATATCTAACACTTTTTAACCTTTATCATTTCAAATTTTCATTACAATCAAATCTCACAAAGCATATTTAGTTTTTTTTTTAATGTATTTCAAATTTTCGATTCACGACCCGTAGTTTAATTGTCGATTTAAGATCCGAAATATTAATTTTCAATTAAGGACATGAAAGATCACAAAAATTCTCTCTGAAATATGATGTTTTGGGTTCCGCATTGAGAAATTAGCTTTCGGTCTTAAACTGATAATTAAATTATCTTTTGGGACTTGAATTAACAATTATACTGGTATATTCTCAATTGTTGAATGAAAAGTGCCACAAACTGCAGAAAAATATAACTGCTGCATTGGGTTATTTTCAAAACTTTATTATTATTATTATTATTATTATTATCTTTTCAAAGAAAACTTAAAATTATAGGCAACACTTGCTCAATGACTTTTTTAATTTTTTAAAACTTTACTTTTGATTGAAACAATTAAAAATATCAAATAAGAAAAGAAAAAAAAGGAAGCATTTCTCTCTCGAGTCTTTGGGGATGTAAGATTTTTTTTT
>JAPKLW010002832.1:0-62522 GCA_026898455.1 Plectranthus barbatus | reverse complement strand
ACAATTAGCTACTGGGGAAGGGAAACTTAGCCAAATTTCCCAACAATTTCCCCCTTTTTGGTGCGATCAAAGCCTATCCAGCGACCACTCAGCTGATGAGGAAAGTTACAGAATATTTCTGGGTTTTACAAGTAAACCTATCAGATCTAAACCCATGAAACTACTTCCTCAGCATCAGCTCTAACTAAAAATCTTCCCCCTCAAACTGGGAGAGATATTGCTCGTTTAAAAATATGGAAATTATAATCAGAGCAAAAAATATGGAAATTATAATCAGTAGAATATGCCTGTCGCATACTTCCCCCTGTCAGTATGGCCTTCTTACCATTTGACAGCTGATACACGCAACTGGTTCCCATGAACTTTGACAAAATGAGAGCTGGGACTCAATTTTCACCAGTCGCTGAATATTTACCAGTTGTCTGCTGACGATCTTGAAAGATAGAAAAATTGAGAGCTTGGACTCAATTTATTCCGCATAATCTTCTCTTCTCTTGGAATTGGGAGCTGGGACCCAATTTCGCTTCAACAGATGGCCTATGCTGGCAAGATTCCGCCAGTAGACACCACTTGTTAGATAGAGATACCACTTGAATAAAAACAACTAAGAGCTTGGACTTAGTCGTAATCAGCGTCCTTCAGAACGACCAAGTCTGAAACCACTTGCTGGTTTTGTAACACCACTTGATGTAATCAGCTTTCTTCAGAGAGACAAGAACGGAATAAGAGCTGGGACTCATTCTTCCTCAACATCGTCCTTCTCGATGTAGCCCTTGCTAATAACTCTGCCCTTGGAGTTATCACCGAATATAACTGGAGATCCTTTGACCTTGGAGAGATCTGAAAACAGCACCTCTTCACCAGTTATGTGAGCTGAGCATCCATTATCTAGGATCTACTCACTCGATCTCTGAAGCTGGGTTGCATGATCCTGTACCTGCAAAAAAGATAGAATTTATCTAGGTCCCCGATCATCAGCGGGTCCTGCAGGGTTAGATCTCTGTAATATTCCTTTCGGAATCCAGATTTGAGTAATCTTCAGCTCGGTGTTACCCTTGCTGACATTACTTGTAGCCTTTCCCTTCCTTCTAAAATAATGCATGGATTGGTTTTTGGAAGGTGTGGCTGTGTGTGTAGCTCCATTGGAAGTATTCTTCCGCTGAGAGCCTCGGAAATGTTTTTCCGGATGATAGTGATGCCTTTGTGGTCTCTCAAAGTGTGAGCCACCATGGCTAGCCTTCCCAGCCCTTGAATGAAACTTGTGATTGGGCTCAGGCCTCCGATTGGTGTTCCTCCTATCGGGAAATATCCTACTCTCAGTATTCCGCTGAGATTTGGATCCCTTGTAAGTATGCTGGCAACTGGCATACTTGTAAGGTTGTGCGTGGAATCCCTTGACAGCTGGTGCTGGCTGTCGGATTCTACTGGCAGCTGACGCTGACTTCCTTGCCTTAGAATATTTCGGCTTAGTCTGCGTCCTGGGGTGTGCTGGCGTCCTGTCAGCAGAGGATCTTGCCAGTTGAGGATTTTGTCTTGATGACTCACCTATGTATCTGGACTTATGGTTCCTGTGCTGATCAGCCACACGGGACTGACTGGCATAACCAGCTGGTGCTGATGCATTTGCCAGTTGGCCCTTACCCTTACCAGTACTGATTTGTTCGGGCTGATTTGTGTTCAAATCCTTTGTAAATCCCAACCCGGACTTATCAGAAGGCTTTCTCCAATGACTGAGAGCCTCTTCCAAATTCTTGGAGCCTTTGTTAAAATGGTTTATCTTGCTTTCTTGCTCCAAAACCATCCTTTGAAACTCATCTCGCTCAGTTTTTAAAATTTCAAAATTTTTTAGCAAATCTGAGTGAGTTTCTCTTAGAGTGGCTAACTCTACACCGAGTGACCTAGATTTTTCAATCTCATTGGTCAAAATCGAAATCTGATTTTTTAGCGAGGTGTTTTCGCCAGCCAAGATATTCTTTATTTCATAAAATTTTGAAAATTCTTGCTGAAGAATATCTATTGTGACAGCTTCTGAGTCGGAGCAACATGACTCAGAATCGTCTAAAAGGTGTGCACGCATGATATGCATTTGAGGAGCAGATTGTACCTCATTATCAGCTGCAAGTGCATGTCCCTCACTGTCAGCACTTTCTTCAGCTGGCTCCTCACCGAAGGCCACCAAAAATGCCAGTAGAGCCTCCTCTTCTGACTCTTCATCTGACTCGTAATCTCCATCGGTTGAGTTAAGAGATACTCCCTGTTTCGACTTGGCTTTTTCAAGGAGAACAGCCAGTCTCTTCATTTGTTGCTCAATATCTGCGATAGAGCTCTCGTTGCCTTTGGGGTTAGATCCCGATGTGGATGGGATCTCTTTCTGCTGGTTGTGCTGGCCAGCAGGTCTGTCAGTATGAAACGGCTTCTTGGGCTTCCAATTGAAGTCCCTCTTGACGAAATAAGCTTCGTCGTGAGTTTTGATGCTGCGAGATCCAGCATTCCTGATGGCTTCATTCCTGTTCACCATCTGGATATCCCACTCATGTACCTGCAACTGAGCAAATAACTCCTTGGGAGTCATCTTGGACAGGTCCTTCTCCTTCAGAGCTGTGGTCTTCACGAACCAATCCTCCTTGGGCATCTTGGACAGGATCTTTGCATTAAGATCAGCATTTGAGTACTTCCTGTCCAAAGACTTCAGCTCGCTGACAATGGCGTTGAATCTCGCCTCCATCTCCTTGATGGTTTCCCCGGTCAGCATCTGGAAGGACTCGTACTTGTCCACCGCAACCTGCAATTTGTTGCGTTTCATTTGATCAGTTTCTTGACATAGACTATCAAGATAATCCCATACTCCCTTGGCATTGTCAAACTGGAGGGCTTCTTCCATCAGCGACTCTGGAAGAGAAGCCAGGATTAACTCGTGAGCAATGGAATCCAACTGATTCCGCTTTCTGTCTTCTGCGTTCCATTCCTCTTGGGGCTTTGGAACTTCAGCTGCTGGGCGATCTCCTAGCTGATGCTGGATCTTGGTGATCTCGATCGGCCCTTTCTCCAGCACGTCTTTCATCTCTGGATGGATGCTCTTTAGAGAGATGAGCGACCTCTTTCGCCATATATCATGCTTCACAGACTTGTAGTCGAGTAGCTTCGGAATATTCATCTTGATGTACCTGAGCTAATCAAACAGACAAGCAAAAAGAAGAGAGCGCAAGGAAACGCGGATCACGGTCCTAAGCGACTCAGATACGAACGGTCTATAAGAACCGTCCGCTCTGATACCACTTGTTGGTCCCGGATATCAGGGTATAACTTGGCAGCGGAAAATGTGTTAGTTCGTTTCTTGCACTCTGCTGGTTACTCAGCTGACTGGGACCTTGTCAGCTGGTAAGTCAACTGGCACTATGAGTACTCAGCTGACTGGCGACTGGCTGGTCAGCTGGTAGCTCAAGACTTAGAATATCTTAGCCTTGTTTGCACAATTATATCAGTTTTCAGATATACATCAGCACTTGAGTGCTGGGTTTCAAATCAGTATGAAAATGCAGAAAGCTGATAAAGACAAAAGGATTTTTATAGTGGTTCGATCAACTGATCTACGTCCACTCTCCAGTCGTAGCACTGGAAATTCACTATAAGAGCAATCAGGTACAAAGTTCCTACGATCTATCTCCAGCTGGTAGATGCCCCGTCTACCAGTCCACTGGATCAACCGCTCCCGGTCCTTGTCCTTCTTCAGCTCTTATCAGCTGGTGGAGTGCGAGCACGTCACTTCAACCTCCACAGCTGACTGGGTGTTCAGTTCTCCCAAGAACGTAAAGAGTAATCGGTCACAGGTGTCCTACGATCTATCTCTAGCTGGTGAATGCCCCGTCCACCAGTTCACTAGATCAACCGCTCCCGGTCCTGTTTCCTCTTCAACTCTCGTCAGATGGTGGAGTGCGAGCACGTCACTTCAACCTCCACAGCTGACTGGGTGTTTTAGTTCTCCCAAGAACGTAGATCCTTTTGCGGCAGAATGCCCGTAATAACTCAAGTGCTGGCTGGCACAGGAGCTGCTGTGAACTTTCTCGGAAGAGAAAGAGCACCAATGAGATCTGTAACTTACAAGCTGGAAGCTTGAAGTCTCGTGTTTGAATAAATCAACACACGGAAAGCTTTAAGAAAAGCCTCGAAAGTGTTCTGCTGGCTTGTTCGCGCGTAAGAACTTTCGGTAGGAGAGAATGATCTTGAATGTTTGGAAGCCAGCCTCTAGCAAGCAAGCGTCTTAAATGTTGGTAGCTCCGACCTATTTATAGACGCAGGATCCCATTCAAATATTCTAGTCGTTTGGACACATCCGGAAAGGTGTCAGACCTCGGATGTCCTTTTGATGGCGGCAGGTATGCTTTTCTGGAAAGCGCCATACCTTGACCGCTTTATCTGACATAGATCTCTTTATGTCAGAACGGCTCTATTCGTCAGTACGAGGAATCGCAACTGGTGTCTTGTAACTGATAGACTTTAAGGTATCCTCCTTAAAGTCATACTTTGTCAGTTGATTCCTCAGACGAATCTTCTTTTTGTCTCTAAGACTCTGGGAGAGCGAATCTTGAATTCTGCTGGTAACATCCGACTGGTAGATCATGCTGGTGATCTTGTGCTGGCAGTCTCTGCTGGTGACTTTCGCTGGCACAATCTAAGTCTACCAATATGTCTGGATGTTAACTCTTGGAATCTCCCATGACTGGTGACTTCACTGCTGATGAACAGTAGCCAGTCGTTAGCTCTACTCATGCTGATGAACAGTGTCAGCATGAGTCTTTGTCAGTCGCTTTTGCTGGTGAGACTTCTCTCAACTGGTAAGCACATCTCATGCTGGTGAACAGTAGCCAGCATGAGTCTTGATCAGCTACGACTTACAACTCAAAAGACCTAAACAGGACTTTACATTTGAGACTAGAGCTATTCTAGAGACAAAACTGACGCTGGTAGGACTTAGGTTTTGATCCACCAAAACTATAATCTATACAATTAGCTACTGGGGAAGGGAAACTTAGCCAAATTTCCCAACAATATTATTAAACGTTACTATCTTACAAGTTTTGAAATATATAATTTTAAAATAATTTTATTTGTAATCATCATTTAGATTGACATGTTACTGCATAAATCTAATTATAGGTTGATTGTTGAATTTATATTAATTATTGAAATATTGGTGAAAAATAAAATGTTTTGTTGATAATTTATGGAGATAATTATCTTTTATTATGGAAATTGAAAATAAGACCTGACTATATTTATAGGACAAAATTGATTATTATGATTATAATTTATAATTATTTAATTAATCATAATATATTTTAATAAAATAATAATTTTAATTGATGGAATAATCTCTCCCATTTTTTTATCTATGGAAAAAAATAAAAAGATAATTTTTGTATAAAAAATAAAAATTCTAATATACATTTATATGTTGAGAGTAGGATTTGAATCCAATACAAAGCTTTTGAAGTAAACACTTATTCTTGGTCCCTTAGACCAACTCAACTATTTCAATATTTGGAAAATAATTATTTCAGAAATATACATATTTAAATTATTTTTTATAATTTTGATGGGAATAGTTTTTTTAGACTTCTTTGCTTGAGTATATATATAGATTATTAAAACATACATAATTTTATATAGGAATCAATTATGTAGAACAAAGGAAACCTTGGTGTCAAACTCCATTTTCAACTCTTGGATAGGATTCGTAGAATCGGTGGTGTTTTAATTTTCTAAGTCAACTTTGGAATTACTTAAACTCGAATTATCATAAAAATATAAGGACGTAAATTTATTATAAATTATTGTGATTATTTCATATATATAGCATAAATCATATATATAAAAAATATTCAAATAATCAATTTTATTTAAAATTTATCACATAAGCGAAAATTTGATGACAAAAAGTTTGCATTTCACAAGACTCTAAGCGGAATGATGCCAAGTTTTTTGAAAAGCCACCCGCATGCTTGAAATATCACCGTTCTGTTTGAGATATTCAACGAAGCATCAGTTTTCTATAGACGAATTTTTCAACACGATTATAAAATTAAAATAAAATGGAAAAATCTCAGATTAGGCACGTTTAGGCGAATTTTATTCATTAATTCAATCCAAACCCACTAATATATCATAATTGGAGATTAATAAACTTTATTTGGGATGGGTGAACCCATTTGGGTATGGATAAAACCCGCCTAAACTGTTTAGGCGTACCTAACGCAAGTTTTTGCCAAATAAATTTGATAGTTTCAACAATTATCTAATAATACACATAATTTATAATATATTAACAAAATCTTAATAATTTATAACATATTTTGTATTTACCCACAATTAAAAATCTTCCTAGAAAAACTTCAAAGATAATGAAGTCTTCAAAATAACTTGATATTATCTTTAATAAACATTCAATAAAAAATCTCAAATTCGTGCAATAGTGAATATTAGTAAATTATGGATGGTGGGATTGTGATGGTTTACGATTCCAAGGCTGTGGAGCATCTCGGGTTGGAAATCGGGCCCGCTATCCGAATATTCATGACTCTCATTCATTTCACTCTCTCATTCTTTTTCACTTTTATTTTGGATCATTACTTTTATTATCAATTCAAAACATAAAAAATAAGATCTTAGTTCCATATTTAAAATATTTTAAAATCCTTAATTCATGAATCCAATATCGAAATTCTGGATTAAAAACAATTATACCTTTTTAGATTCGAACCGAGAATTTCTTACTCTTTTAATTGAGAATTAATTATTCAATTCCTAAATCAAAAACTAAACTATCTTTGAGGCATTACATTGATAATACTCATATTTTCTTCTATTAATTAAATCTTTTTTTAAAAAAAAAAAAGATAAAAGAAACTTAATTTTAAAAGATTTCAGTCGCATTTAGGACATGGAACACGCTAACACAAAATCATGTCAAGATTTTGGTTTAGGATTTCTTGTCCGTCGGTGAAACTTTATTTTATTTTGGTCTTAGATTTCAATTTTGTATACTCAAATGAGTTAATTATATGTATTTGAGTTTTGAACTTGTTTCTAGAGAATGCTACAACTAATTGGTGTATTAATTAGCTGGCATAAGCTTTCACTTCAAGTATAATTTATGTTAAATTAAGAGGATAATACATTGCCCCATCACTAATCACCTCTGTCAAACAAGGCTTTAATTACTTTTTAATGAGGAGAATTATAGTCTGTGGCTTAGCTTAAGAGTTGTACAAGTTTAGGCAGTCTTGAAGTTAGGCAACTACTCTTGAGGGTCAAAAAAAGAATTGAGATTTTAATTGGCTGGTCCAAATCCAATCAAACTTCTACATCACCACTGTTTTTCTAATTTTATGTTAAAAGTTTAATGATACGGTGTTTGCGAATTTATCTCAGAATTTTAGTAAATATATTATTTATAATAATAAAAATCATAGTTGTACCCCTAACAAAACAGAAAAAATTTAGAATTGATAATTTAAACGGTTTTCAAGTAGTCGGGCGCCTAGGAGGCCCGCGTCCAACCAGGTAGGCTAGGCTAGGCTAGACTAGGCGCATGAATTCTTATTAAATATTTATAAAACAAAAATTTATATAATTTAATTTTTTATTTTATTAATATTTATAAGTAAATCGATTGGGCACCGCCCAAATCTCCTAAGTATAAAGTTCGAATTGAGCGTTTGACTAGTGCATACTAATTATGAATATGTCATTTATAAGAAGTAGATCATAAATATTTAAGAACCGTGAAATGGTATAACATAAGTTTTTTTTTTTTTTTATGAAATTAAAATCAAGTAAAACATATGTATGCCCCCAGCAAACTGGGTTGGGCCGGGTTGTGGGTTTTGCATCATTTGATTGTGAACTGATTATGTGGCCTCTTCAGAATTATTATTAATGAAATGTCAGCAAAGGACCTTAAACTTTGATAAAATTGGGGTATCAATTTTAAAGGATTCTTATAATAATAAACTAGACAATTGGTGGGTGACGATGAAGTGCGTAAATAATCCTTTTTTTTTTTTTGCACAATTTATTACGTGGAAAAACCCATCACATGTGATGTGAGTGTAGAGAGTTTTACAGATAATATGGAATCTCCGAGTCACATGGAAAGTTTGTTATTTTCTTTTTTAGACTCTTTGGCGAGATGCTAAATCAGTTAGAATCTCTTCTTCGATCGTTGGTGAAATGACAGCATGATTTCGTAGACTTTTTGGTTCGACTACTTTCTTTGGACTAAGAGATTATAAGTTCAAACTTTTGTTTATGAATTTAAATAAATTTATTTTTATTAAAAAAAGTGTATCCTCAAATTTGAAACTTCTTGGTTAAAACATTTTGCTTCAAGACGGCCCAAATAATATGGAGGTATATGGACAAAACTAAAATAGGACTCCTAAAATTTTATATCAATTCTATAAAATAAAATTGAACCACATCAATCAAATTTTCATAAATTTCCACTTTGAAGGTTAATTACTATTTTCAATTCATTCTATTTTATTTGAGAACGCTCGAATATGTAACTTCTTCATACTGAGAAGATCCTTCACCACTGCACCCGGTTTTTTAATATTGGGCATTGATGCATATACAAATTTTTAAACTATAAATATACTACATACTTTAGGCCCAATTTTGTTTTTTCAGTAAATATTGGGCCCTAATTGTTATGGTTGCACATTAGATGTAAATATAATTTCGTTTTAAACTATGAATATACATATATTATATATAATAGCCTATAATTAATTGGGACACATCATCCCTTTTTAAAACTATTTAGTTAGGTTAAACTTTCTTAGCCTAATCACTTAACCCGCTGGTTTTTATTTTTTTCCCTAGTTTTGCATGGGTTTGTGTAGGGGTGTAATCGAACCGAGTCGAGTCAGAGTAGTGCCGTGCTCAAGTTTGACTCGTTTAATTTCGAGTCAGAGTAGTGTCGTACTCAAGTTTGACTCGTTTAATTTCGAGTCGAGCTTTGAGCTTTTTTATCGAATACTTTGATGTTCATGAACTTTATCGAGCTTTAATCGAGCCTAAACGAACTTTCTAAATTTAGAATATATTTTTAATTTTCACTATTATTTTGAAGAAAAAAGTTATTTATTCCAAAATTATATCATATTCATGCTCAAATTCATAAATTTTTCATTATTAGAAAGAATTATTATTATTGTTACTCTTAAATCATGAAAATATCATTTTTATAAAAGTAATTATTTTATATTTCTTATTAATTTTAGTTAATGAGCTTGCTCACGAGCTTACGAGTTGAATACTATGATGCTCAAGTTTGGTTCGTTTAATAAACGAGCTTTTATCGAGTCGAGATCCGAGTGGCTCACGAACAGTTTGATTCATTTACACCTCTAAATTTGTATCGGTATGGGAATTCTTGTTTCGTAGGATGAATAGTTACTTTGATCAAGCTTTTTTCTTGGCTTAGTTGCAACAAGTTTTCCTCCATTTGCCCTAAACACCTGTCTCCCGGCGGAGTATTAATGTATTTAAATTTTTTTAAAAAGAAAAGGAGTCGAAGATGTTACAAGTGAATGAAGGATGACATAACTACCAAGTCTTTGATGAAAAAGATAAGACAACTATTCTTAGCAAATATAATTATCAATACAATGTCGATCACAAACAACAACAATGTTCAACTTGGCAGGCAAGTCCATCACACAGACAACTCTGTCTTCGAAACAAGAATACCATCTGTATCTGCATAAAGCCATTCTCCATCACATATTCTGGTCCCGGCTATGTTCACCGGAACATGTTTTTCTCCGATTCCCTTCTTGCTGGCTTTCACAGGGTGCGAAGCCAGAGCTCTCACACCAATGTCACAACCATTGATCTCATCCACATCTCTTACACAACCATTAACAATTATACCCGCCCATCCGTTGTTCTGGGCTTGAACTACAGGGTTACCTCCCAATATCGCACATCTTAAACTGCCGCCCCCATCAACAACAAGAACTCTGTCATCGCCCTTCTCCTCAAGAAGCTCACGTACCAAAACATTATCTTCAAACACTTTAAGAGTAACAACTGGCCCAGAGAATACCTGGCGCTGGCCGTATATCTGGAAAACTGGATGGAGTGCCCGGAGCTCACCACTCACAATAAGCTGTGGGTTTGCATCACAAAGTTCAGCTGTGGTTACCAAGGCCATCCTAGACCAAGAATCTTGTGATATGTAAGCATCTTCATGAGAAATAATTAGCAAAGTGCAGGCAATCACATTTATTCACCTATGACAAGCAATCACTATGAAACGTTGAGAACATGAGAACTCTCTGTTTCACCTTCATTAACAGCAAATCACGTCTAAAGAAAGCTATCAACTTCATGTTTAGCATAGGAAAGAAGAAAAAAATGGTTACAAATTATAACCTCTGGCACACGACTTCATCCCAAACAAGTCGGATCGTGCTAAACATGAAGTGACACCAGCATGCCACGCCACATTGTAACAACATTAGTATCTTTGGGAAACTTTCACATAACTGAATATGGAATGCAACAGAATCTAGTCAATGAACATGGATGTTGCATCTTGCCAGATAAGGATTAGCAGTTTAACAAGCTCGTTTCACTTGACAGAACGAGAGTGCCCAAGGAAAAATAGCCAATTCAAGATAGCAGCAATCCTAAAATCAAATGTGAGCTATATAATTGCAAAAAATGATGAAGAGCAATTCTCAGACACGATTCCTTAGCTGAAATTCATTAGAGATGTTCTATAATTCTAACTAAGGAGTTTTCTGTTCTAATGCTTCAATTTTCAACTACAGATCGGCCATAAAACCTCTAACTTCGCCCTAGCATATCAACAACCACAATAATATCGAGAGCGCTACATAGATACAAAACACAAGAACAAATATTCAGGGAATAGAGATACAATCATCTGATTGAAAAGGTAAAACGAAATAGAGAGATCAAAGATCGTATAATTACAGATCTATATGCGGATGCGCGAGCGGAGATCAATATCAGTATGCTTATATTAACCGGATTTGGGGGAGAAAAAGGGTGCTGCGGAATGGGGAGGGCGATGCCCGAATTTATATCCATGAGAAATGAATCCCGGAATTTCTCGAAATATTACTAGAAGTTGCAATGAAATTTTCGCCATCTTGCTTATTTTTTCGAGCTTGACTATACACAAATTAAACTTGGAATTTAAGTTGTTCGGTCCATTTTCAGGCAAACGAGGTTCTTTGACATGTTGAAATCACTATTACCATTTTCTCACCATAAGATCAATATCCGTGCAATACTCTCTACAATGTTTTATTTTACATACATTAAAATAAAATTATTAAAATTATATTTTTTTGGGTGATTTTTTAAAATAAATTTAAGTTTTTTTTATTGATATGATATTTTATAAAATATAAATTAATTTTTATGTTATATAAACAACTATTTATATATAAATTTAATAAAAATAAACAGAAGTAACCCACATAAATGGAAGTTCAATTAAAAAAACTACCTCATAAAAGAAATTAAAATTATATTATTTAGAAAATAATAAGTATAATAAATTAGTGAAATGTAATGTTTAAAAAAAAGTTTGACAATTTTATTTTTATTAGATCTTTATTATTATTTATGAGATTATGAGAATGCTGAGTCAAGTTCTCAGCAAGTTGTAAGCATCTACTGAACAAAGGACCGCAAAGACAGAATGCTGAGTCCAAGCTCTCAGCAAATCAGGTCCAGAATTATGTCATTTACCTCAAAAGCAAAGAGAGAATGTTGAGTCCAAGCTCTCAGCAAAGCATGTGATATGTGACATTACTCATCAAAGATACGATCGTATGCTGAGTCCAAGCTCTCAACATAGGCCTTTCACATTGCTGAATGTTTCAACATGTATGTACTTGAGTGTTGACCAGCAAGAAGGAGACTGTTGATTCAAATATATCTCGAAAGGTGGGATTATCTAATGATGAAGAAACTGCAGAGGTTGCTTTCATTGCAAAGTAACTCCTGCAGAAGGCGGCGACGAATGCCAAGAAGACACGTCAGGCACAACCACGGTTCCGACGGAAAAGGAAGGCGAACCGTCATCAACTGCCCAACTGTAGATTCGTCCATATCAAAAGAGAAGATCCAACCGCTCACAGTAAAAGTCGGTCACAACGGGATCATATAAAAGGAAACATGGTTTGGGAATTCTAACCTTAATACCTTCATACCTTCAGATTCAAAAATTCTTCTGCACCTTTGAAACTTTCAGAAGAACACATCAATGGCGGAATCTTCCAACCGCACCAGTCCCCCTGCGGAATCATCCGGAAACACCAACATGTCCGAAGAACCAGAACAGGACATCAATGAGTCAATTCCGTACTACCGGCTAATCTCCATAAGCCACGGAAAGCTGTCTGGTGAACTTACCAATGATCAGAGAAGGGCCGCTCAAGTCAAGAAAGACAAGACACTGTACGAGCCACTATTCCGGAAGCATTGGTGTGAAGACCTCATAGGTAAACTCGACCGAGAAAACCTTCTGAGATACTTATTTGCAGAACCGAAGAAATTTTGACCACACATAGTTGCAGAATTCTTCGCACGAGCAATTGTTGATAAAGAAGAAAAATCCTTCACCACAAGTGTTATGGGTATCAAAATCACTGTAAGCCCAGAAGTTTTGGAGAAGACGTACGAACTCCGCAACGATGGTGAAGATGTAGTCAACTACAAAATCAACGATAAAACCGAGATGAAGAAGAGATGTCTGAGATGGAAGTAGGATTCATATACCGATGTATGGAAAGTAGCAGCACCTCTGAAATATCTAGCAGAACCGATGAGGAGTTTAACACAAGTAGTCATAAGGATGCTGGTGGGCGAAGTAGGCTCACTTTCTGAGTTAAGTGCTAAGAAGTTTGCTGTTATGATGGCCATTAAAGATCAAGTGCGTGGAAATTGGGCAAAGTTCATCTACACCAAATGGCTAGCACATGTCTACAAGAACAAGAGTGTGAAGAAGGATCACACATTCTCTCAAGATGTAGGATTTGGATTGAAGATAAGCCACTTTCTGGAAGGGATTGTACCGCAAGGAAAACACTGCTGAGGTGAAGACTTGATCTACACTACATACTGCCAACTCGAAAGCAACAACCGCCAAAGAATATCAGGGAACCATTGATACCGAAAGGAAAGAGCAACGTCAACTCTAATGAGGCATGCTCGGATGAAGAAGAACCATACCAATGGAATATGGTTTTACCTACTGCTGCTCCGCTTACTGCCGAGGAACTTGAAGAACAACGACGCAAAGCAGAACAGGATGCTCTGCTCACTGAACTTGACAGTTTGGTTGATACTTCATCACAAGCAACTGGTCAACCCTCAGATCCAGCCATATTAAAGAGGAGGCGACCGTAGAGGAGTCCTTAACAAAAGAAAGGGAAACCAACGAGTGGTGATGAGAACATCAAGAAGAGGGGCAAGCAAAGAGGATTTTCAGGTAACATTCTTCAAATCAATGTATATGAGGTAAATATCTCTCTACCATCTTCAGATGTCGTCAAGGACACGCGATAGATTCCACAGAAGCTAATGCAAAGAGACGGCTTGAATTTCCGATGAGGGAGAATCTCGGAAGAAAAGGCGACAAAGGAAAGCGCTCCAGAGGGCACAAGAAGAAAGAGACTACGCCAAGTTCCGACTTGAGATGACACTTGAAGAAAGAGATTCAAGATATGCAGAAGTCATGGCTAGTTATGCCGAGCGAAATGCCAGAATTCAAGCTGGAGAACAAATAGGTCGCATTACTCAAAAGGATGTTGAGAAAATACAAGCTGACAAAGGAAAAAGCAAGGTCACGTTCGCTGAAGATGTGGAAGTGATTGCTGATCTTGAGCGACGACAACTAAAAGAAGCCCTAAAGGAATCAAGGAGATCGTTAACTCCAGGACAAGGAGAAAGGAGTTGTGAAACAACACATTTTCAGCCCGCCACCGATCTAGGGGGAAGCGTAAGTGCTGAAGAAATTTCTGCACGAAGTGTCCTGCAGGCTGCTGAGACAGAAGATAGCAGTCATGTTGTTGAAAAGGAAAGTGAACAAGCACGATTGGCTGCGCAAGGAGAAAGCCGATTTGTGACAATCATGGCAGAAGCCGATCTGGAAACAGCAACAAACCAGATCTTGATATCGATTCAGGAAATCAGGAAGCAGAACCGAGGAATGCAGATTCAGAGACAATCATGCCAGAAGATGCCCAGCAGATTACCAAAGTAGATGAAGGAGGAACCTACTGCTGAAGCAAATACCTCACTAGATGGTGAGACAAGAGCACATCTACAAGCAGAGCTCACAACCAGTGTGCGAGCTCGGAATGAGCATTATCTACGACAATTAGGTATTGAAACTTCTACCGTTCCAGGATGGAATACAGAAGCAAATACCACCAGAGTGCTCGAAAGAACTATAGAAGACATCTGACAACGATGCATTCCAGTTCCCAGCTCTCCAGAAGTTTCAGGTATATCCTTCAGCGATATTCCCAGCTCTGTTGATGAAGAAGATGCAGGGACTGTCATAGATAGAGAATCCATATTTAGAGAAGAAACTCTTAGAGTGCCCATGGAAGGACCACCCAACAAAAACTACAAAGCGAAACGGATTGCACAATGGTGTCATCCTATCACAGTAAGAGATGAGAGGAACGAGGATCTCATCTCCTGGGCATGAGACATCAGTATCTTCATAGAAACTCAAGCTGCTGCCAAAGTTAATGACTCATATCCTGCTGAACTCCAAGGAGAGATGTCCGATCAAGAATGGTTGAGAACCGAGTTCAAGAGATGGCAATTCTTTGATTATGCCACTCATGAATTACATTATGAGGATCGCTCAATCATGATGGCAAGGATGGGTCTTAACTACTGGAGGAGTGAAGAAGAATGGGCTGACGATTGGATGGACCAGACATCCAAGAGACAGTATACGGAGAAGCAAGTTGTTGCAAGGTTACAGAAGATCAAGGCTCACAGAGCAGCCACCAGTGATCGATCTTTGCCACCCTCCGCATATGCCATAGAAGACTCTCCACCATTCACTCAGAATTTCAAATCTCCTGCCACTAGACGTCAAATGGCCGCTGCTAAAGAACTAAAGAAGAAGCTAGCAGAAGAGCAAGCTGAAAGAAAGAAAGAGGAAAATAGGATGAAGATGTTGGAATTCAAGGAGAAAATTCTGAACCAACTTGCCAACAAGCCCTTCACAGTACAAGACTCAAGGTCATCCGAACAGCATCCTACTGCAGAAGAAGAAGGAAGGGAAACCGCACGCTCTGAAATGGCCCAGGCTAATCAACCATCCACCTCAACCGCAAGATTGGCAAACACAGCTCTCATGTCTACCAACGAAAATCTAATTGTACCTGCTGAGGACTCTACACTCATGGCAATTGAGCCTGTGAACACCAACACCTATAAAAGAGATCTCCAGCACTATAGTCATACCATGGTGGGACAAAATATCGGAGAGCAAATGATTCCAATCATGAACAAGCACATTTCTACCAAAGTTTTTGAAGCCAAAGACGAGATTCTTGCCATCCAACTAGACAACTTCGAGACCTTCTCCACTGGAATTTTTGCTGCGATCAAAGAGGGGGAAGAGAAGAGGTTAGCTGAAGAAGCAGACAGGAGAATGGAGCAAGAAGAAAGAAATCGTCGACTGGAAGCAAGAAGACTACAAGAAGAAGAGCTAAGGAGACAACGTAAAGAGGAAGAGAGAGAAGAGCAAAGAAGGATTGAAGAGAAGGAAAGAATCAGAAGACAAGAACGAGAAGCACTCATGGACAACTTCATGAAGAAGACAACAGAGACTCTCAGCAAAATGAAGAAGCCCACCGCAGGTTCCTCAAGTGCCAAGAATGCTGCTGATTCAGACTCTTCAAAAACAAAGAAGTAATATCTCTCCAAACTCTACATCTCCTAGCTACTTGAACAATCTTTCCAATTTGGGTAAACTCTACATCTCCTAGCTACTTGAAGAATCTTTCCAATTTGGGTTATGTGACTGTACTAAAAAGTATGATAATCAATATAAACTAACCCAGGTTGAAGACAACATCTCATTGTAAACCAATTCATTATCATAGTTGATATGTTTTGGTGGATCAAAGCTATAACAACTCAGTATCGAGTCAATTGTAAAAACTCCTGTATAGGAATTAATACTCGAGTTGTAATAGATTAAGAAAAAGAAAGGATTAAGTTTGCTGAAGGAGTCAGCAAACTCATCCAATTGCTGAAGACTACTGAAGATCATAGCGACCAGCAATGCGAAGGAAGCAACGAGAATGCTGAAGAAGAAGTTCTAGCAATCTGCAGAGATATCCGATGCATAACAATAAGTCAGCAGATGATAGTCAGCAATCAAAAATCAAGAGAAAGACTACAAAGCCAAACATCAGACGCATTACAAGTTATGAGAAAAACCAACCAATCAAGAGGATGGAATAATCATCATTAAGAAAAAAGGGTTCAGACCTACAAAAGATCCGTTCTGACAAACGACGGCTAGAGATAGATGCTACGCCAATCAGAGACAAAGGGAATTGAAGAGTCTCTGTCCACTGCAGAAAAAGGAAGCATGCAGATAGGCGAGCATTCCCTTTGAGTCTAACGGACAAGATTCAAACGGTTGTTTGAATCTTCACCTATAAATTGGTGTCTTTCTTAATTGATTCAAAGGTTCGCGATTTCGTACATACAAGAGATAACAAAAGAGATCAAATTTATTCTCTACATCATGCGAACTCATCCGAGCTAAGATCTTAATTGAAGCTTTTCATAAGCTTTCATAATAGAAGTTCGAAGACCTGTGAAGTGTATCTTACAAAGGTATATTTGGGATTCTCTCTATTCCAGAAAGAATCTAGCAGTCACTATTGTGGTGCAAGAGTGATTCGTACGGGCTACACCAACACAAGGATAGGTTCCGGGAAGAACTATAAAACTCTCAGCAGTCGACGTCCGAGGAGAAGGGAGGTTTGTCCTCACTCTAAGGAGCGACACCGATTGAAGATTGGAGATCGAGGTGCTTGAAGGTGCGCGTTGAACAGACGGAAGAGCTGCTCAACGTTAGAGATCAGGCCTGACCTTGTACTCATTCTTCTAGTGAAATTTTCAGTTGGAGGACTGAAGAGTGGACGTAGAACAATTGTTCGAACCACTATAAAATCCTTTTGTCATTTACTATTTTGCTACGCTATTTAGTTCGTTGGTTAAATCATTTGAAATTGAACACACCAAGTGTTGTAGTATAAACTGCAATCAATTTAACGAATACACGAGCTAAAACATTTAGATAAACACTTGCTAAGTCGAGACCTTAGCAAGACACGTGCAAGATAAGCATTAATACTTTCGCTGCATATATCATAACTCTGATCGGGAACCAATAACAGGTAGACTTGCTATGTACACATATAGCTAGAGGCCGTGGGAGCTTCCCACAACTTTAATAGATCAGTGACATCATTCTGTGCATGAGTGGACTTGATGTGTGCATATACAACAAGAGGATGTAGGAGCTTCCCGCGACTGTTATATACCAATGACATCACTTGTGATTTGTTTTAGTGTTTTTGACCCTTTTAGTGATTGAGGAGTGGACATAGGATCTTCTGACATTCTAACCACTATAAAAACTTTTGTAGCATTTTTACTGCTTTAATGTCTTTATTCTTTTAGTTTTGTGTGCTTACTTTGAAAGCTAAACAACTAACTGGTAAAGTAATTTCTTGTGGTCTAACAACGCTTCCAGAGTCTTAACTGACTTGAGTAAGAGTCAGTTGGGACCATCGTATTTTTGATTAAAAACTTCCACCGTGCATTTATTCTCTGAAGTTTTGGGACTAACATGATTCAATTAAATCGAGTCAAAATATTTCAAATATGGGTTATAATTAATAGATTTTGGCATGTGAAAATATTTAGCTAAAGGCACGAAAAGACTGTGCTAAAAATCGACGAGTTACCCAATTAATTTTTATAATATTTTCATCATAATTACCAAACCAAAATTTACTTCTAATGTATAAGATCATACTTTTTAATAATGTTTTAAGTTATATAATTGTATTTAGTTTGAATAGTGTTAAGAATCATAATTTTTAATCAATGTCAAAACCTCTCAGACAGTTGATTGTTGAAAAGAACTTATCAGGATAAAAATAATCTTATAATGAATGTTTTGATTCAGAAAGTGTAAGAGTTGAGGCCCGACCAACCGATAACTTGAAGAATCAACTCAATAAGATTAGGCTCTTCCAAAGCTGAAGGATTAGTTTTCAGTTGTGAGAATAAACCAAATGACAAATGAATGAGTAGATCAGTTGAGTCAGAGGAGGAAGCACTTATACCCTTTATAGTGATGACAATCGAAAGAAATACTGACGAAAGCAAGTCAACACTCACCGCGACTGACAATCAAGTAACTGATCTCGTGCCAGCTATGAATTCACTTCACTTTTAGAGGGACCTGAGTCATGTTACTCTAACTAAGATGACTTAATCAAGAATACCTTTTAAAAGAACTTGCAGTCTTTTATACTTTAAAATAAAAACTTTGTAGGAGATGCTTCCGGGCAAAGATCTGCAAACTCTTCTCACTTATATGGTCAAGTCTCTTGAGCCAAAGATTAATGTTGGAGCCTTTCGGAATCACATATGTCTCTCCCTTGCACAATCTTGCTTGTGTAACATATAGTGTGTTCATCTTCTTTTCTATTGCAACAATTAAGGACCCTTTGGTGAGCTTCCATCTACCTTTACCAAAGTAGTTGCAAAAATCATCATCATCTAACTTACCAAGAGAGATCAAATTGAGACATAAATCTGGGATATGTCTCACATCACTGAGCACTAAGTTCATTCGAAGATTAGTCTCCAAGCAAATCTATCCAATACCCCAAATATTTGAAGCATCACTATTTTCCATCTTTACATTACCAAAATCATCATAATAGTACGAACTAAAGAAATCACCATTAGGTGTAACATGAAATGATGCACCAAAACTAATGATCTAATCACTATCCTGACATACCAGACTAACACAACTATCATTGCAAATAATCACGACAGCACCATTGTGTCGAACTGCATTAATCTCCTTCTCTCTCTAGCCTTCTCCAAGTTCCCTTTTCAGTATCCTACACTCATTCCTCGACGCATCATGTTTACCATGTCTTTGTGGATATCCATCCTTACTTCTCCCACATCTTATTGGCTTCTGAGATACTAGAACATCATAAGAAGATTCACCTCTTTATTTTATTCTTACATCTTCATTAAGCAAAATATCTTTAACTATCTCCATAGTCAAAATCCCACCTGGTGCAAAATTGCTCAATAAGACCACTAATGATTCCCAACTCTTCGGTAGAGACCCCAAAAGTAACTGTGGTTGTAACTCTTTGATGCGCTAAAAGTTCAATCACTCAAACTCCTAACATTTCAAGAATAATATCAATCCGAGGTCTTCTTATTTCGCCAACTAGAATACCGGTTATTTTGTGATGAGAGTATATATAGGAAAGTCAAATCGTTGAGTAAGTTTCTATTCTAGGCAAATATTGAATCTACACTAGCTAACAATAACAAATAAAACTAAATGCTTCAATCACCATGGTAGAACTATCAATTCACTCAAAGTATCTAAACAAACTCATAAACAAATCTTGGAAATCACAAACTGATAGAATGCACAAATGAGAGAAGAGGATATTGGTATGAACTTTGCAATAAACCAATTAAATGTTAGAATGATGCAAACCAACTTTAATTCTCCTAGTAATGATCCATCCACCCTACATTATCTAACCCCCTTAGTACCGGTGAATTAAGAGTAGATGAGATAGGACTCTCAAGTCGTTACGTTATCGAATTAAATCCCACTCCCAATGGTTCGTGGATTATGGACCTACAAGCTATCCCCGCACATCGATTGGGTCAAAACTCGTATGAAAAAACACTAATCTCGACATCTAGACCCGCGTATTGGCTGTAATTTTGATGTCAACAATCAAGCAATTGGTTAGTGCCTACACTACTTGATTAGGAATAAGCTCTAGTGTGATGCAATTGACTAGGAGAAAGTAAACATTCATTCAATCATAGTAATAGATTCAAAACATTGCCCAATCAATATCCTAGAAGGTTTAGCCACTCATACCTTTTGTTGATTGCAATTCAATTACAAGAGAAAAGGGATCCATTACAATATAATGTAGAAAATATATTTTCCCCCAAATGTTCATCTTCGTGGTTGGATCTTCAATTTGCATCTAATTGGAGTGATGTAGCATTGATCTGATGTTTGGAGATGTTTGGAAGTAAATTGGAGTGAGTAACCACTTTTTTCCCTCGTAGATCTATCTAAAATTTGTCAAAAGTCCTTTCCAAATCCGTTTTCTCCCTTTTTATAGTAAATTGTCTGCACCAGAGATCGCCCCGTCTGAGATCGGATCATCTGGGATGGTTTAAAACTGAATAACTGCCAAAAAGCTCAACAGGGTTCGCCCAGTCTTGTTTGAGATCGACCGGTATTTGGCTCTGTAGAGCAGATACCGGTTGATTGCTGCAGGGTTTGGTCGATTTCTACCCTACAGAGGCAAAAATTGACCGAAACCAAACGTGGATCGATCAATCCAAACCTCTAAATCCCCCTACTGTATGTCTACTTCATTCGGGTTGATCTTTCCAGCACAAGAACTTCAGATCGGTCGATTTTCCACCAAAACTTTGCCAAAATTGATGAAATCTGTTCAATCATGACCCTACACAACACAAGCAACACAAAACACGAAAAAAAGGTAAAAACACATGAAAAACATATGATATGGGTGTACAATAAACAAAAACAAGCATGCACACACATCGAATAATAGGTCATTTTACACACATATCATATCCCCCATGACGGATTTATATACTGAAAGCATTATGATTGGTACATTATGTACAAGGTCGATTGGTTAATATACTGGGAATCATAAATGTTGTATATTCATCTCCTGTCTGAATAAACAAACATGTGTCGCAAACACTTTTATCCAATTATCTCGTTGATAGGTAGATCATATGGTGTGTAGTAGATCACGGAAGATCGTATGGATCGTTTGACCTAGCGAGATATAAATAGTTGTCACAGCTGAGACAATTCTAGGATAAACTGTCGGTGTAGGCTGCAGCATACACAATAATAAACATCTTATCTTGGATGGCTTGTTATGCTGGTGTGGGGCACGCATTGATAAGGACCTAAGTTGAGATCTATTCTTTTATCTGACATTAAAAGAATCTAGATCTCTATGGCTTGATGAGATCCTAAACCTAAATGAAGGTACAAAAGTATATACAGATTGTGTATCACTTTGACTTGCAGTGAAAGTCTCTTGTTGAGCCTTTATATCAGTATCTTGGGTGATAGCATTATGTGTATGACTGTCTGGTACTGGAACTAGGTAACCACATCCAGTATAGGATGGTGACATTCCCTGAGCAGCTCAAAAGGTTCGTTATGCTAAAGTCCTGTAGGCTGATTAAGTTCAAGCATAAGTGAAAAGGTTTGAGTGGATTGACTCAGGAATATAAGATGTTAATTAATTAAATAGCTTTTCAGAGCTTAAATTAATTAACGAATGTCTGTAACCTTAAATGTGGGGATAAACCGAGCCCATGCAACTTGTACTTCAAAACGTGGTAGCAAATAGGTAGGATAGTATTGACTCTCTGGTGGAATGAATTAATATTAATTAATTAATTAATTAATTATATTCTGGGTTGAATATGAGAATTATTTAATTGATAGGTCTTATTTTCTATTTGCATTCTGGTCCCTGGTCTGGCCCATGAAAACTCAAGCCCACTAGAAGTCAAGTATTTTTCTATAAATAGGCCTCAGGTTCTCAGATCACAACACACCACAAGATCATATGTTGCAGCACATCAAACCAGTATTTTGGGAGCTGTGGTGATCGACTAGATCTGAGAAACGAGGAGGAAATTTTGCTTCTCATCCGGGCAAGAAACCTGAAGGGAATCTTCACCAAATATTCGGATTAGAGTTGGGATACAGATCAGAAGATCAGATCAGGAGGATCGTGTTCTTTCTTCTCTCCCTCTTCATTTTCAAAAATTACTGATTAATTTTCTTAGATTTAATTCCTCAATCTGTTAGGAATAAATCTTGGTGCGTGGGAAAAGGATCGAGGATCAAACTCTACGCATTCGTTTTTAAAGTTTCTATAATCCAGGTATTCCACATAAACACCCTTATGCATAATCAATAAGAGCATGTTAGGAATAATCATAAGCATAGTAATTAATTTTTGATATTCCAATTAACGATCCCGGCTAACGGACTTCGTAATTCAGTTCACGAATCCCTTCAATTTGTGTCAGAGCCAGGTTGATTAATTGGCTCTGTCAGGAAAAATAATATTGCCTATGATTTGCATGATAATTATTATTGAATGAATGCATGAATGGTTTATGGATTGTATGATTGTGTTTTTGTTCCTTGTGGTTCTCGGGTTAATCAACCCTTTTATAAGGATTCGTTTTTCACCCACGAGATAAATCTGTGGTTAGATTTAAATTCCAAATTGTATTAGGATGTTATTGTATGTAATTTTTCAATTTTAAATTAAATCTGTAAAATGGCGAACGAAGAACACGAAGAACGAGGAAAGAACACGAAGAACATTTGCACGATGGAGCACAGCGGTGCACGACGGCACCGGCACAAGGGCTGTGCACAGCGGTCATGCAGGCTACGAGGATGACGGCAAAGCCGTGCAGCAGCCGGCGAGGCACGGGGCGGCCACGTGCGGCGGCGCACAGCGGCGGAACCCTAGGGTTTGCCGCGTGCGATTGTGCGTGCAGGGGCAGCACCCCGCGCTCTCAGGCGCGGCTGCAGGGAGCGTCGGCAAGGCACGCCGATGGCACGCACGGAGGTGGAAGGCAGCAGCGGTCGGCGACGGCGGTCAGGCGCGCGAGGGCGCGCGCGCACGGTGGAGCCCTAGGCTTCGTGTGCGTGCGGCACCTGCGCGAGCTTGCACGCGTCGTGGCGGTGCTCCCTCCCCCCGGCGGTCAATGATGGCGGTGCAGCGTCTCAGGGCAGGAAAGGCGCGGGCTGGGTGCGGTCGGTGGTGGAGCTTGGCACGGACAACAACACTACAAACCCTAGGGTTTACGCACGGTTCGTGCGGGCTTCGGACCGCATCTCTTGCATGATTTTCTGGCAAGCTGCAGGTGTCAACAGTGAGAGAGAAGTGGCCGGCAGTTTGGCCGACGGTCGGGGCAGGCCGGGGCGGCAGCATGCAAAGTGGGGGACGGCCGGAGGAGCCAGAATCACGGGCTGCAGCCATGCGACGTGCGTGCATGGCTGCTGCGCAAATCCGACAACCCTCGCGGCGGCGATGGTGGTGGCTCATCGGGCCGAGTTCTCGCGGGATATCGGGCTTGCAATGTGTGCCCGGCCTGCAATATGGTTAACTGGCCCAGTTGTTAAATTTTCTGATGAATCAAATCTTGGAGGCCCGATTTTCAGAAAATAAAATCATATCACAGTCCAAGTAGTGGGAGCCCAGTCGAAGATCTGTGAAATAATTCCAAACTGTAATAGATAGGATTATTTCTTAATTTTGTATCATGAGGCCACGTGGATATTTTTTATTTGCTTTATTATTTGTCTTCCCATGATATATGTGTTTACATTAATTGCGCAGCATATAAGCATGTTGTAGATAATAGGAGCACGTTTATTGCTTTTATTTACAGCTTTAAAGCATGCTATGCGATTTATTTTGTGTAATTAATTATAACTATAAATTCGGGTTCATGCTTTGCATGATAGAATTTTTACAATGTTATAATTATGGCTACATAAAATAATCTGTGCAATTGAACCTTATGAATTTAAAATTACTAAGCTCATTATTTAATAAGACCTCCACAAAGCGATCCTTTATTGGAAGTGGGTAATTTATTAGGTAAACGTCTACATGTGTAGCTTACTTAATTTATTATTCATAAGTTCTAATAGATAGAATTTCTTAAAACAAACATTTAATTCATGTGAGAAGTGGGAGTTCATGCGTAAACGTCTACATGTGTAGCTTGCGTATTGAGTTTTCATAAGTTCTCTAGGGATAGAATTAAATGAGACAACCTTATTATAAGGGATCAGGGTGTGTCCTAGTAGATCCTTATATGGGAGGGTTGGCTTTGGTGGTATGCTAGCTTAGATATTGTCCAGATTATAACTCATTTGTGATGTCCCTGCTCAATAGGATAATATGGTCTTAAGTTAGTCTCCAATTATTAATTCCATTTGTCTAAGGAACTCGGGCATGGATTGGAATTAAAGGTCTGGAATTGAAAGATGCAGTCCGGTTAAGTGTTTTGTTGTAAATGTCCACATGTGTGGTTTGCAATAGTAATACTTAGGCAAATTGGAGGAAACATTAATATTATTTTATCATAAGGTTTCAATATTTAATTGTTTCAATTGTTTGCGATTATGTTTTAATTTCTGCTTTAATTTATTGTTTTCAGACATGTCTACTGCTCATATTGTTAACCTCTTAACATCAAGCCCTTTAACCGGTCAGAATTTTCCTGAATGGAAATTTTGCTTGATGGAAATACTCTGTACTACAAAACATGCCTATGTGCTTTACATGGACCTACTGTCTCCTCAGTATTGGAATTGTTCTGGCTATGAGCGAGAATTCTATGAAAGATGGAAAGCTTTTGACGAGTTTGCCCACTATCGCATCATGAGCAATCTGTCTAGAGAATTAAGGCCCAAGTACAGAAAATATCAAACCACTGTTGAGATATGGAGGGAACTTGTGAAAGTATATAGGAAGGTGAGACGAGCTATCAGTTATGATCTTGTAAAAGACCTGGTTTACAAGAAAATGACTGAGGGGAGTTCGTTGGCTATGCACTTAATCAGTATGATGAGAATCATGAATAAATACAAAAAGAGAGGTGGACGAATCATTAAGCGGGGAGAAATAAACATTGTCTTGCACTCTCTATCTGATTCTTATGGTGATTTCATCAAATCTCTCGGTGCCAGGCGCGAGTTTCCTCTTCATGAGTTACTCAGGGCCCTGTTGCGAGAGGAATCTGACACGATAGCATTTGAGTTTGCTCCAACTTTGTCAGGTCTTGACAAGGCAGTTGCTGAAGCAAAGGAAATGCTTAAAAGATTAGATGAAGTTGATTTAGCAGAAGCTATCACCAGGCCATGCAAATGCAAGCGAAGTGAAGTAAATTGTCTTGTGCCTATCACGGGTAGACAAGGTATGTCACGTGCATTTATAATGGAAACATGTTTAGCATTAGTTTCTATCCATTCTTGGGTAGTGGATACTGGAGCTACTGATCATGTTTGTTATACTTTGCAGGGGTTCAGGCCGACAAGGCAGCTGATGCACGACGAGATTACCATCTCAATGGGCAGTGGAGAGCGAGTCTCAGCAGTAGCCATTGGAGATTTTACTTTATGCTTTGAAAACAATGTTTTGATTTTGAGAGATGTTTTATATGTGCCGGTTTTTGGGCAGAACTTAATTTCAGTTTCCAAGTTGTTTAGTGATGGATATTCAGTTATTTTTGATAGTGGAGTTTCTATCATTGGGAATAACGGTGTTATCTGTCGTGGAAAACTTATTGACTCTCTCTATATCATTGATTGTATGCATAAATCTTCCGTGAATGTTGTAAACTCATCCAATAATAATAATCATTTAAAGAGAAAGTTTTCTTTCGATAAGGATCAAACATATCTCTGGCACTTGAGACTAGGTCACATCAATCTAAAGAGGATTGAAAGATAAGCATGCGATGGGCTCTTGGATTCTTTTCAAGTGGTACCACATCAAATCTGTGAATCCTGTATAGAGGGAAAGATGATGACTAGACCTTTTAAGGCAAGTCAGTCTCAAGCAGAGGATGTGTTGGAATTGATCCACTCTGACTTATGTGGACTGATGTCCACGCAAGCTCGTGGTGGTTATGAGTACTTTGTCACGTTTATTGATGATTACTCAAGATTTGGATATGTCTATCTGCTTCGCTACAAGTCTGAGTGCTTTGAGAAATTCAAAGAGTTTAGGACTGAGGTAGAAAAGAAGTTGGGCAAGACTATCAAAACACTATGATCGGATTGTGGTGGAGAATACCTCAGTAACGAGTTCTTGCAGTACTTGTCAGATAACGAGATTACATCCCAGTGGATTGCACCAGGAACCCCTCAACAAAACGGTGTAGCGGAAAGAAGAAATATGACTCTTTTGGAAATGGTCAGGTCAATGATGAGTTATTCAAGCTTGCCGATTTTGTTTTGGGGATATGCCTTAGAGACAATGACCTATTTGCTTAACCTGGTACCTTCTAAATCAGTTCCTAAAATGCCTCTGGAACTCTGGTATGGGCGAAAGCCAAGTTTGAACAGAGTGAGGGTTTGGGGTTGTCCAGCATATGTGTTGTGCTGACAAAGGAACCTGATAAGTTAGAAAGTAGGTGTAAGCTGATGCTGTTTGTAGGATATCCCAGGCAAACGAAAGGTGGTTACTTTTATTGTCCTGAGAATCAGAAAGTGGTTGTCAGTACCAATGCAAGATTCTTGGAGGACGAATATGTAAGAAACCACAGATCCAAGCGTGAAATTATCCTTGACGAGCTTGAGGATAAGGAAGCGATTCCATCAGGAAAGCCCAGTGTAGTGGTAAATCCACCTGTAATAGGTGAGGCAATACCAACACTGCCATCAATGCAAGGTATGTGACCAACGAGTACTGTGCCAACTACTGACACGGCTCAGATGCCTCGTTGTAGTGGGAGGGTTGTCCACCAACCCGAAAGGTATATGTTCGTGGAAGAGTCTTCTGACTTGATCCTGGAATGCGGACTAGATGATACCGATGCCTGGACATACGACGAGGCAGTATTTGATAAAGATGCAGACAAATGGCTGATCGCCATGGGTTCGGAAATCGAATCCATTACGGCTATGGATGTATACCAAAAAACTGATTTGCCAGATGGCTATCGAGCCATAGGGTGAAAATGGGTATACAACAGAAATAAAAGAGCGAATGGTGAAATTACAGCTTTCAAAGCAAGGCTGGTAGCGAAGGGTTATAGTCAGAAAGAAGGTGTAGACTATGACGAGACCTTCTCACCGGTAGCCATGCTTAAGTCCATTCGAATACTGCTAGCCATAGCAGCACATAAGGACCTAGAGATCTGGCAGATGGATGTCAAAACTGCATTTCTAAACGGGTAACTTGAAGAAGGTAGATACATCTATATGCAACAGCCAGAAGGTTATGTGCAGAAGGGCGAAGAACATTTGGTCTGGAAGCTTAAGAAGTCGCTGTATCGACTTAAGCAAGTTTCACGGTCATGGAATCTACATTTTGATGAAGTGATTAAATCCTATGGATTTTCACAATGTTCAAACGAGAGTTGCGTGTACCGTCTATGTGTCAGCGGAAGCGTGGTGTTCCTTGCACTTTATGTATATGATATTCTCCTATTTGGCAACAATGTGGAAATATTGTCGAGCATAAAGGGGTTGTTACCTGAACAGTTTCATATGAAGGACCTTGGGGAGGCAGGATATATCCTAGGGGTAAAAGTATTGCGGGAGCGCAATAAAAGGATGCTGACCTTGTCTTAAGCGTCATATGTGGATATTGTGATTGCCCGTTTTAGCATGCAAACAACCAAGAAAGGTCTATTACCCTTCGGACATGGCATACATCTTTCCAAGGATCAGTGTCCGGTGACACAAAGGGAGAAAGATGAGATGAGCAACGTGCCATATGCATTGGTCGTAGGGAGTCTCAAGTATGCAATGCTATGGACGAGGCCAGATATCTACTTTGTTGTGGGCATGGTAGGAAGATATTAGTCTAACCCTGGACATACGCATTGGACCGCGGTAAAGCACATACTCAAATACTTGAAAAGGACTAGAGACTATTGTATCGTCTATCAGTGTGAGGAGTTGTGACCTGTGGGTTATACAGATTCGGATTTCCAGGCAGAATGAGATGAAAAAGAAGTCCACCTCTGGCTATGTGTTTACATTGGGAGGTGGGGCCATATCATGGAGGAGTGCAAAACAAAAGTGCATTGCTGACTCCACCATGGAAGCATAATATGTGGCAGCTTCTGAAGCTTCGAAAGAAGCAGTATGGTTTCGAAACTTCGTTCTGGAGTTGGACGTGATTCCTAAGCTGCCCAAGACCATCACAGTATATTGTGATAATTCGAGAGCTGTGGCTAATTCAAAGGAACCACGAACTCACAGAGCGACAAAACACATTGAGAGGAAGTACCATAATATACGAGAAATCGTAGCAAGGGGTGATGTGCTGGTAGAGAAGATTGATACAAAAGATAATCTAGCAGATCCATTCACAAAAGCTCTACCTCAGAAGGTCTACAAGATGCATGTACGTAACCTTGGGCTGAGGGCAAAGCCAGCCATGTAGAATGATTGATGTAATAGCTAGATTAGTTTAGACGCGTTATACTCCGGAAAGCACCTGTATAATGCTTTAAGTATAAGTGGGAGATTGATGGATTTATATACAGAAAGCATTATGATTGGTATATTATGTACAAGGTCGATTGGTTAATATACTGGGAATCATAAATGTTGTATGTTCATCTCCTATCTGAATTAACAAACATGTGTCGCAAACGCTTTTATCCTCTTATTTCATCGATAGGGATATCATATGGTGTGTAGTAGATCACAGAAGGTCGTATGGATCGTTTGACCTAGCGAGATATAAATAGTTATCACAGCTGAGACAGTTTCAGGATAAACTGTCGGTGTAGGCTGCAGCATACGCAGTAATAAGCATCTTATCTTGGATGGCTTGGTATGCTGGTGTGGGGCACACATTGATAAGGACCTAATTTGAGATCAATTCTTTCATCTGACATTAAAAGAATCTAGATCTCTATGGCTTGATGAGATCCGAAACCTAAATGAAGGTACAGAAGTATATACAGATTGTGTATCACTTTGACTTGCAGTGAAAGGCTCTTGTTGAGCCTGTATATCAGTTTCTTGGTGATAACATTCTGTGTATGACTGTCTGGTACTGGAACTAGGTAACCACATCTAGTATAGGATGGTGACATTCCCTGAGCAGCTCAAAATGTTCATTATGCTAAAGTCCTACAGGCTGATTAAGTTCAAGCATAAGTGAAAAAGTTTGAGTGGATTGACTCAGGAATATAAGATGTTATTTAATTAAATAGCTTGTCAGAGCTTAAATTAATTAAGGAATGTTTGTAACCTTAAATGTGGGGATAAACCGAGCCCATGCAACTCGCACCTCAAAACGTGGTAGCAAATAGGTAGGACAATATTGATTCTCTGGTGAAATGAATCAATATTGATTAATTAATTATATTATGGGTTGAATATGAGAATTAATTATATTGCTATTTGCATTCTGGTCCCTGGTCTGGCCCATGAAAACTCAAGCCTAGTAGAAATCCAGTATTTTTCTATAAATAGGCCTCAGGTTCTCAGATCACAATACACCACAAGATCATATGTTGCAGCACAGCAAACCAGTATTATATTTTGGGAGCTGTGGTGATCGACTAGATTTTGAGAAATGAGGAGGAAATTCTGCTTCTCAACCGGGCAAGGAATCCAAAGGGAATCTTCATCAGATATTCGGATTAGAGTTGGGATACAATTCAGATGATCAGATCAAGTGGATCATGTTCTTTCTTATCTCCCTCTTTGTTTTCGAAAATTACTAATTAATTTTCTTAGATTTAATTCCTTAATCTGTTAGGAATAAATCTTGGTGTGTGGGAAAATGATCGAGGATCAAATCTCTACGCACTAGTTCTTCAGGTTTATACAATCCAGGTATCCCGCATAAACCCCCTTATGCATAATCAGTAGGAGCATGCTAGGAATAATCATAGGCATAGTAATTTATTTTTGATATTCCAATTAACGATCTCGGCTAACGGACTTTGTGATTCAGTTCACGAATCCTTTCACCCCAAACTTGAACTCTTGATTGTCCTCAATCAAAACAAAGAAAATGAATCCTCCTACCTAGTGCAATACCTCATAGCTCATTGTATCAATCTTAGCATGCCTCAATCAAGCGAGATTATCACCTAACTTTGTGTAACAGTTAATGCAAGAGACTTAAACCTCTCAACAAGGTGGATAGAAATGAAATACACTCCCTCATGTATTTAGGGATCATTCACTCACACACGAAATATCAAGTTCGATTTCCATAGGCTTGCATCCTTTCTCACCACTATACTACAAACGAGCTAGATTCTAGAATCAAGAAGGTCTTTATCTTGGTTATAACGTGGTTAACTACAAGGTAGGTGGTTTTAAGCCAAAGTGACTAAACTCCTCAAATACCTAAAACCCTCAATCACATTATTCAAACCATTAATCCTGAGGCTTATTCAACTTTCTTCCTTTTCTTTTCTTTTTCACTTTTTCTCATGCCCTTTGCATGTTTCAATTCCTTCACTTTTTTTCTTTTCTTTCCTCTTTTGTTTTTATTTTTCTCAACAAAATTTTTGTTGGTGCTCATTTTTTTGACTTGCACCTTTCTTTCCAACTTTTCCAACTTATTTCAATCTAGCCTCATCAAATGGGATACAATTTAACCGAAATAAACCAAACAATTTCCTACCCATCTCACAACACCGTATTCACCCTCATACTCTCATTCCCCAAAACTTTGTCCTAACAATTTCAAAGAACATTCTCCATTCAAGCTCAATCACGGGGATCAAAGATATGAAAGGCAAACAATAATAAAATAGAACACCTTATAATCTGATATGTGCGTAAAATGACCTTCATTTCGGTATGTGAATGTGCATGTTTGTGGTCATTTTACTCTCATATCATATGTTTTTGTTGTTCTTTTGTTGTGTTTTCATGTTTTTGTGTTTGGAATGGTGTAGGTTGAGTTTTGAGTATAAAACAATACTTTTGGTTGAGTTTTGGAGGCAAATCGTCCGAGTTTGGAGTCAAAGGAGGATAGGCTCGCCCGAGCGGAGTAGAGAAGGGAGTTTTTTGGAGTTCAGAGGCCAGGCTCGACCGAGATGAGCCTGGCTCGGTCGAGCCATATGGAGCAGAGGGCTTGCTCGGCCGAGCGTTGCAGGATCAGCCGAGCCACTACCAACAGAGGGCAGGCTCGGTCGAGCTAATCTAGCTCGGCCGAGCCAGATCGAGATTTTGACGGTTTTTGGCAGTTATAAAGCCATCCCGGGCTAGCCGTCTGAGGCTCGGGAGAGCCAAGGCCCTGTTTGCTCGTCTATAAAAGGGATTTTGAATAAATGTTTAGTTTGTTGGTTTTGTGTTTGTTAGGATGAACTACAAATTCGAGAGGAGTGACAATGCACCGTCCACCATTTTTGCAAACATAGTCTCACTTGACTAAGTTTGGGGGGATATGCCGGTAGCCGGTGCCTTGGTTTATTTTTCTCCTCTCTTCTCCTATCTTATCTTGTATTAGTTTAGTTTAGTTGTTTGAATGATGATTCTACCTTTGATATGGTTGTATTATGATGATTGGATCTACTTTGGATTTGGATATGATGTTGGATGTGGATTCGGATGTTGATCTTTATAGTTGAATGTTATGTTTTGATGGAATTATTAGCGAGCTTGCATGATTTAATATTTTCTATTTGGCATGGTTTGTGGATATGTTGAATGGTTTGGTATGTATGGTGAGCTAGTAGATAGTGTCTTATCATTGTTGATTATCGGTTTGTGGAAAGTTTGGTGGAAATGAGAGCTTAATTGGTTTGTTTTATGCTCAATAGTTTGGTGGTGTTTGTGTTGATTTTGATTAGGTACAAATAAAGCATGGGAGAACGGTTCGATCATGGCTACCGATGGGTGACGCATTCTATCGTTTCTCTTGCCAATTATTTCATTGCATGTAGATTGTTTTAGGTTGTTGTGTGCTTGTGTGTGTGTGATGAACCCAAACGAGGCTTGAGATTTAATCATGATATACTTAGTGAAGCTTGATGTTTCCCTTAATCAATGATAGGGCAGAATCTAGTTTTCGAAGCATGTCTTAAGTTTAATTTTTGAATTGCCGAGTTTTGTGTTTGGTTCATGCATAGGACTTGACAACAAGTTGTGAGACTTGAGTTATGATATTGTCTTATCTATATCGATTGTCAGTGGCAAGATTGAGAGTACGAAATCTAGAACTTGCATTCGTTCTCTATCTATTGGCATGAGTATGTAACTAGAAAATGATATTAGGCCATCGATTCTTAGTCCTACCTCTCACAGTGGGAGTATAAGGTGGTTGTTTTCATTAATTTTCCTTTCGTATCTTTGACCCCCCGTGATTGAGCCTTATTGATGAATTTTCTTTGATATGATTAGGACCATGTTTGGGGGAAAAAGAGTGTATGAGGGTGAATACGGTGATGTGAGTTGGGTTGGGAATTGATTGGATTTGTGATGTTGAAAGTGTTGAGACATGAAAGAAATGAAATAAAGGATTGGTTTGAATCATAGAAAAGAAAATGAGGCACCAACAAAATATTTAGTGCAAGTGTTTGAAAAAGAAAGAGAGTCACCCATGAAATGAATGAATGATGGTGTCAGAAAAAAAGGGAAAGAAGAAAAGAGATGAAAAAGAAAGAAAAAAAGGGAAAGAAAAAAAAGTGTTGTGAAATGAATGAGCCTCGGGTTTGAAGTGGTTCGAAGAGAACAAGTTTGGGGGGTTTTGGGAAATTGAGAAGTTTAGTCACTTTGGCCAAAAACCACCCACCTATTAGTTAGCCACATTACAACCCTCGAAAAGACCTTTTTGATTCTAGAAACTAACTCATTTTAGTATGGTGGTGAGAATGGAAGCAAGCTTATGGAAATCAAGCTCGATATCTTGTGATTGAGTGAATCTCATCGTCCCTATACACGTAAGGGAGTGCTTCTTTTTCTTGTATCCATATTTGATGAGTGGTTCATGTCCTTAGCATTAACTTTGTCACAAAATTAGGTGATAATCTCGTTTTACTTTAGCATGCTAAGATTATCTTGATGAGCTATGAGGTATTTTGCGAGGTAGATTAACGGCTTTGCTTTGTTTTGATTGAGGACAATCAAAGGTTTAAGTTTGGGGGATTATGATATGTGCGTAAAATGACCTTCATTTCGGTATGTGAATGTGCATGTTTGTGGCCATTTTACTCTCATATCATATGTTTTTGTTGTTCTTTTGTTGTGTCTTCGTGTTTTTATGTTTGTAATGGTGTAGGTTGAGTTTTGAGCATAAAACAACACTTTTGGTTGAGTTTTGGAGTCAAATCGTCCGAGTTTGGAGTCAAAGGAGGATAGGCTCGCCCGAGCGGAGCAGAGAAGGGAGTTTTCTGGAGTTCAGAGGCCAGGTTCAACCGAGCTAAGCTTGGCTCAGTCGAGCCATATGGAGCAGAGGGCTCGCTCGGCCGAGCGCTGCAGGATCGGCCGAGCCACTGCCAATAGAGGGCAGGCTCGGTCGAGCCAAATCGAGATTTTGATAGTTTTTTGCGGTTATTGAGCCATCCCAAGTGAGCCGTCTAAGGCTCGGGCGAGCCAAGACCCTGTCTGCTTGTCTATAAAAGGGGGATTTTTTAGTTTGAAGAAAACTTTTCCCATTTTTCCATTAGATCAAGTTAGAATTCTCCCCAATTTCCATCTTCCATCATAACTCTATCCTAATCCAAGAGGATCAAGAGCTAATCCACCATCCTTGGAGAGGAATTGAAGATCAAAGGCGGTAGATCAAAGTGCTCAATTTAGGGGAAGAAATTCATTCAAACCTATCTCTTGTAATGTTTTACTTTCAATTGGATATTGTAATGTTGAACATGAGAGGTATGGAATTCTAAATTTCCTTGAATGTTGATTTGAATTAAGGTGTGAGAAACTAGGTTGAATTGTGTTTGTTTACTTTCCTATTTGAGATTGAATCACACTAGAGCTTGTTCACATGCACCTAGGTGTAGGTAATAGCCAATCTAGGTGTTAATTGATACGAATTTTGCAGCCAACACGTGGAAAGGAGTGTCATGAATAGTGTGAGTTCTTGTGTTCCTTGATCCAATCCTTGTGCGGAGATAGGGCATAAGATGATGATTTACGTGCGATTAGGAGTGGTCTAGGATCTGATAACGTAGCTGTTTGAGGTTCCTAGTGTCATCAACGGTCGATTCATCATGACTGGGGGTTGGCTAGTGTAGGGTAATAGTCCATCCTTCTAGGAATTAAATATGTTTGCATCATAGCTCAACTCAAGTGGATCACACCTAAGTTCTTATCAACATCCGTTCTTACTCATTTGAGCACTTGTGAAACTTGTTCTACCATTGTTGCTACAAATTGAAGTATTGTTGGAATTTACATTTATGCATAATGAAGTTGATTGTTTGTTTAAGTATGGATGTAGTTAGTTTAATTTTGCACTAGAAATTTAGACAAAAACTCAACGATATTAATTTGCCTAGCTATAATATTTTCCTAACAAGTAAATAGTATTCTATAGGGCGAATTCGAAAGGACCTTGGATCGAAAATTTAACGTGGTTTGTGTGTTGAATTACACGTGCACCATAATATCGATGTGCAAGGTAGGACTAGGAATCGATGGCCTAATATCATCTTCTAGTCAAAAGCTCATGCCATATAGATAGAGAATGGATGCAAGTTCTAGATCTCTCACTCTCAATCTCGCCTCTCACAACCGAATAGATATAACAATATCAAGGCTCAATTCTCACGACTTTTTGTTAAGTTTCAAGCATTAACACGCACAAAGCTCGGCAATTCAAAAAGTCCAATTTAATCTTGCTTCAATTTCTACGATTCCGCCGTATCATCGGTTCAAGAAGATTCAAACTTCCTTAGTTTATCAAAAGACAATCTCTAGCCTTGTTCAGATTCATCACACACACACAAGCATACAACATTCACACAACCTAAACAACTACAATGCAATCACAAACTATCAACAAAATGGTAAGAGGAACGATAAAATGTGTTACCCATCGGCATCCACGATCAAACCGCTCTCCATCGCCTTATTGTACCTACTAAAAAAACACAAAGACACCACCAATTGAGCATAATTCATAACAAAAAAAAGCTCATATCCACCAAAACAAAATTTCACTTCCAACCGACTTCCACAAAATAAGCTCAACATTAAATGAACATTCAAACAATCAATCATTATCATCCAAACATCTTTCCACCAACATTCCACAATCCAAAATACAACATCCAAAATCTACACAAATCAAACATTTTTCCAGCACCACTGTTGGTACCCGATCAGAGTACGTATAATGAGCAGCAAAAGTATAAGAACAGTTATTTTCACTCTTAACGCCGCAGTTTAGTTTCAAACTTACGACTCAGTTTTTAAACAACAGTTTTAAAACGACAGTTTATGCTAGCCAGTAGTTTAGGTAACCAGTTTACAGTTATATGCAGTCAATAGTTATACACTTCAACACTTTCAGAGAAGTGTTGAAGGTTTCAAAACACAGTTGAAAACTGTATGGTGCATAAAGTAAATAAAACTGTAAATGATGTAGGATATTTATAGTGGTTCGGAGCCTTAAGTCCTACGTCCACTCTTCGGAAATTAATTCGGAAATTCACTAAGTAATGAAGATACGATCCTCACGATCTATAACCAAATGTTATAGAAACCACCATCCACAACAAACTTGATCACTCGCCAGGTAGTTGTTCTTCACGTCTACTTCAGTTCCTCAAAGCCAGGTGGCACCTTGAAGTCTTCTCAGAACTGGCAGTTGTCGGAAATAGATTGAGGACAAACCTCCCTTCTCCTTCTCCGGTGGGTGGATGGTTGAGTTCTTCCCAGAACATACGCTGGTTAGCAGTTGCCCGTGAGAACCTTCTTCTCCTTAGAGAGTCAGACTGTTGTGTTCTTACTTGAAAAGTAACAACACCAAGGAAGTAGATTAAGTCGAAAGACTTAATCCTCGTGTACACAAAGTCACACGATGAATCTCTGAAATTCCTTAAGCAATAATGCCTCGTGTTCAATAAATGAACCACAGAGTTAATGCTTTCTTGCTAGAGAGCTTTTAATGCTTTGAGCTTTAAATTTGGCAGAGTGACGACAAGGTTTTTAATTGCTCAATCGAATATGTTTGTCTCTGATCCTCCTGCTATTTATAGTTGGAGATTTGAAAATATCCGGTAGAGACATTTCGAAGGATGTCCAATCAGTGTCCATCATTCTCTGTAAAGTAGACCTGCTCCTCTACCTTTTCTGAATCACTGTCATGCTTTTCGCAGGGGCAGTTTGTACTTGTTGTGTCAGATGTCGAACAACGTTGTACTCCAGTCATAACTGAGTGTATCTTCGTCTTATATCATTGACTCTTTAATGTTCTTTTATGACTGATCGACATCTTGCTTTTCACGTGTTTCTTTGATGTGAAACTGTCCTGGTCTGAAATTGTAAGCGCCTCTCGACAGTTTCTTTACGAAAACTATGTCCACAGTTTTCTTTGTTATACGATCCTTGACAGTTGAAAAACTGTCTACACAGTTTTTTGCGTCCGTTACTCTGTACAGTTTTCCTCGTCCATTATTCTTGAAAGTTTTCTCATCTGGATGGCTTCCACTTCAAAAACTGTTCCACATTTTTTGATAGTTATCTTCTCCTAGACTCTTACAACTCGATCATCCTATACAAGGATTACATGAGGTAATAACTCTAAGGCCTAGACTTTGGTACACAGTTTTGACACATCAAAACATCAAATTAAAGGTGGGATTTCTACATCCATACCTAACAATTTCCCCCTTTTTGATGTTGTCAAAACCATACCTTCTAAGTCGGAAGGAAGATGCAGTTGCTCTGAGTTTACAAAGTGTGAAAATATAACACTACTCAGAACTCTGCTTCTTCTATACTCGACTTACCCTAACTGATCTCCCCCCTGAATGGGAGAGATATTTCTCAATTAACATTAATCAGTTTAGAGCGATAGAAATGCTGATCACACTTGAATATCTGAATTCAGCTTAATATAAAGGTAAGAGACAATGAGCAGTTGTCTTCAAACCAACTGTTTTAGACCATTCATTATACGTGATTGTTACAAGTACATGAAAAGTTAAAAACTGCGGTAAAAGAAGATGCAAGACAGTTCAGAAGTTACTCAATTATGCCTGAGATTTGTCCTTGTCTTTGTCCTTGTCTTGGTTTGAAGAGTTAGCATCTTTTGTCTTTGATGTAGTAGTAGAGGTCTAGGGTCCAACTTGCATGGCAAAGCTCTTAGCTATGTCCATCATAAATTTTATCTCCTGGTCTCTGGCTTGCTGCATTCACTCCATTTGCAATCTGATCTGCTCATTTTGCCTCACCATCAACTGCAACTACAGCTTCACTTGTTCATCTCTCCTCTCTTCCCCCTTTTTGACAAAATAAAAAATTGACATGATTTGCTGATTCATCTCCTATCTCATAGCATCAGGGGTTAGATGAGGTGCAACCACAGATATGGGGTTCGCAGACAGTGGTCTTTCAGACGCGACGAGTGCTCTAGAGTCTCCGCCGGTTTGGCTCTGGGATGTAGCAGTATACTATTCCAGTTGATGATGAGCTCTACTGGTTGCTTCCTCTTCCTCTTTTTGCTTGGCTGCTGCAGCATCATTTCTTGCTTTTTCGGCAGCGGTTTCTTTTTCTTTTCTTTTGACTTCAGCAGCTGCTTCTTCTTCTTCTTCTTTCCTTCTCAGTTCAGCTGTTGCTTCTTCTTCTTGCTTCCTTTTCAGCTCAGTAGTTGTCTCTTCTTCTTTTCTATTTTGTTATGCCTCAAGTCTTCTTTGCTCAGCTTCACGTTCTAGCCATTGGATCACTTCCTCTTCTTCGCGAATTTTCTGAGCTATCTTGGCAGAGTATGCTTCAGCAGATTTGACTCGGAATTAACGCTGAAACTGTTATTAGAGAATCAATTGCAATTGTTGTTTACGAACGAGCTCGACAACTTTCTCAGCAGTTTCTGCAAGAGTTATCGCACGAGAGAGTAGGATTGCTTGAGCCAGGGCTGCTTCATCTTCTTTACGTAACTTTTCTTCTTCTTCTTTCTACAGTTTCTCAAGTTCTCGCATTTTTGCTTCTTCAAGCTCCAAGAGGTTTTCCTGGAGCTCTTCGACTTTAGCATTAAGCTTTAGTTGAAGAACCTGCATTCTTACAAGACCAGCATGATTTTCATCAATCATGCGCAAAATATATTCTAGATAAGTTTCTTCACGTTCTGATGTGGCAGTTTTTGGAAGTCGCAGTTCTTTAGCAACAGTTTGTTGAAGAGATTGCTTTTTAGGGACAACTTCTTGCATTGACAGTTCTTGCGCAACAGTTTCTTTGAGTGGCAGTTCTGGCGTTGTTTCTGCTGTCTTCAAGATATGCTAAGAAGTATTCATGACTTGTTTAGGTTGAGCGTTGTGAGCATGGTTGTCTGTGCTGCTAGTTGATTCTGATGGAGTGAAGGGCTCTTGATGAGGAGAATCTGGCATTGGATTTTGACTCTCCTCTACTGACTTTGAGCTCATAGCCTTCTGACCTAATGCCCATATATCCATTCTGTATGGCTCGATGCAATTGTTCGGCATTAAATGCTGACTCATTGGCTTCTGACTCTGAACTGTGAGGAGTCGTGTCCTGTATTTATGTGATTTCCACCTTTTTGATTGATGCACACAATTGCTTATAAATACCCTTTTTATGAGGTAGGGAATCCACACTATCCATCCTTTTTCAGAAATCCATAAAACATCCAATCTTCTGAAAATATGTCTTCCTCATCATCTTCTTCTTCTTCTACTTTTAATCTTTCGAAGGAAATGAGGAAGATCTCCATCCAGAGGAATAAGATTCTGGATGAGAAAAGACTTTGTGCACAGTACTGAAGAATTCCAGAAGTTCACGATGGAGTGGTGGAAAACTTGAGGGCGAATGATCTTGAGCGTTTTGTAACAATAACACCTAATTCCTTCCACACGGATGTGCTCAAGTAGGTTACTTACAATGCTAAGATCTCCGATGAGGAGATCTAGTGCAACATCAATGGGGAGGAATTCTTCTCGTCAACTGATTATTTTGCAGATGTGTTTGAGCTTCCTCATAGTGGATCGTCGGGTTTGCAGTATCGATCGGAGGAGATGGCACCAAAATGGTCAGCGTGGCAGGATTGGAGAGTGTGGGACATTGATTTCCTTCCAACTATGTCAAGTGGGTTCCTCAAGTCGCGCTACAGGGTGTCCTACGACGTCATTAACCAGATGGTGATCTGCAACTCTCCTGATGAAACGGACTTCACGCCGTCTTTATGGAAGGCAATGATGGCGTTTGAGGACCAAGCTTCGGTGGACTGGGCAGGATTCATCTTCAATTGTCTGCAGAGCGCCCTGCTGAAACTGCCTGAAGTCACTGTCCCCTACGGCATGTAGCTGAGCTGGCTCCATGAGAAATAGATCCCATACTTCAAGGAAGGTCCGTCGAATCTGGTTGGATCCGACTACTACCCCTCCAGATGGATGCCCACCCCTTGAATGCCTCCAGAAAAAAAACTTTATGAACTTGTGTATCTTTTTTTATTATTATTTTGCTTGTACAATGTATCACCTCCCTACTTAATGAATGAAATAGTCATTTTCCCTTCGACTTTAACATTGAGCAAACTGTTCTACGAATAACGCAACTGACTTAACTGATAAGCCTAACAATTTTACAAGCTCAGTTTGACAGTTTTGCACCAATTAATTTTCATCTTTTTCCTTCGAGATTTCATCAAACTCTAAAAGACCTAGTTTGATGCACAACTCTTTGAAACGAGCCTCAGGTAGCAATTTGGTGAAGATGTCCGCTAACTGGTCCTCCGTTCTAATATATTCCACCGAGATATCCTCTTTCTCAACATGATCTCGAATGAAACGATGATGAATATCAATGTGCTTCGTCCTGGAGTGTAAAACTAGATTCTTTGATATACAAACTGCGCTGTTATTGTCGCAGTAAATAGGGACACATCCAGTTTCTATTTGATAATCCTTAAGCTGCTGCTTTATCCAAAGCACTTGAGCACAACAACTGGCTGCTGCTACATATTCAGCCTCAGTGGTTGATGTAGCCACCCAATGCTGCTTCTTGCTGAACCAGCTAATCAGTTTGTGACCTAAAAACTGACAGGTTCCCCTTGTGCTCTTTCTATCAATTCTTCAGCCTCCAAAATTTGAATCAGAGAATCCATTCAGCGTGATTCCATCATACCAGATACCTAAAGACTTGGTCTTCTTAAGATATCTCACAATCTTCTTAGCCTGGAATCTTGCACACACTCCCACATCATAAGATATATCGGGTCTACTGGCAGTTAGATACAGTAGTGACCCAATAATCCCTCTGTAAGCAGCCAGATCGATAGGTTCTCCTTCTTCATCAAGAGTGATCTGAGAACTGGTGCTCATAGGAATACTTAGAGACTTTGTCTTTGCCGGACATAATTTGTTGATTAAGTCTTGAGTATACTTCTTTTGACTTATGAAAATCCCTTCGTCAGACTGATCAACTTGCAAACCAAGAAAATATGTTATCTTGCCCATCATACTCATTTGAAATTTATTCTGCATCAACTGGGCAAACTTTTCACATAGCTTGGTGTTTGTGCTTCTGAAGATAATGTCGTCTACATAGACTTGGACAAGCAGGATGTTCTCTCCATCCTTTATCTTGAAAAGGGTTCGTTCGATTGCACCCTTTTCAAATCCATTCTTGAGCAGAAATTGGGAGAGAGTTTCATACCATGCTCTAGGTGCTTGCTTCAAACCATACAAAGCTTTCCTTAGCTTGTAGACTTGGTTTCCTTGCTCGAAACCAGGGGGTTGTTCGACTTAGACCTCTTCCTTTAATTCGCCATTAAGGAAGGCACGCTTCACATCCATTTGAAGAACTGTGAAGTTGTGATAAGTTGCATAAGCCAAGAATAGACGAATAGCTTCCAATCTGGCAACTGGTGCGAATGTCTCATCGAAGTCTATCCCTTCCCATCGTGCGTATCCCTTAGCAACCAATCTCGCTTTGTTTCGAACGATGGTACCGGTCTCATCTATTTTATTCTTGAAGTCCCATTCAGTACCGATCACAGACTGATGTGTAGGTCGATCCACTAGATACCACACATTATTGCGAGTGAACTCTCCTCGTTCTTCTTGCATCGCATTAATCCAATCTGTTGATTGAAGATCTTCAGCAATCTTCACAGGTTCTATCTGAGATATGAAGCAAGACATCAAAGCAGTGCCTTGTCTGGTTCGAACAAGATTTCCAATATCATCCAGGATGGCTTCAATGGGATGATCTCTTAGCCAACTAGGCTTCTTCACAGGTACGGCTTCAACGGGAGCAGCTGGAGTCTCGGAACCTGCTGTAGGTTCCTGATGAGATGGTTCACCTCTAAGTTCTGGATTAGTTTCACCTCCTTGTTCTGGAACTGCATTTGGAGCAGCAACTGGATTCTGAACTACAGTTGGCTCGACAGTTAGAGCTACTTCCTCAGCGGCCTCAAGGTTGACTTCCTTGGTATCAGGTTGCTCTGCTTCTAAAATCGTTGCATTGGCTTCAGGGGGCATCTCTTCACTTTGATCTTCGATGTTAATGAACTTTAAGGCCTCAGCAATGACATTAGCATCATTGGCCCTCTCGACTGCTTGAGGTTCAGCTAAGGCAATTGGAGTCTCGGAAACATCATTCATAGATCTAGTCAGAGGAACTGTTTGATTATGATCAAGAACAATTCTAGGTTCCTCATTGACATCCTTGATCTCATGATTTTCCAGACCCAGTTCTTGAAGTGTCCTGCGCACTAGAGTAGCTTCATAAAAAACAACATGACATGTTATTTCCACAAGCTGGGTTGTCTTATTGATTACCCTATATCCCTTATATGAAGGATGCCCATAACCAAGGAACACCCCTTCATCAGCCTTAGGGCTGAAGGTATTCAATTTAGACTTTCCATTATTGTGAATATAACATGGAGAACTGAAAGCACGAAGATGAGCTATAGAAGCCTTACGACCATTGTAAATTTCGTAGGGAGTCTTGTGCAGCCACGTGTTGAATGCACTTTGATTCTGCGTGTAGCATGTTGTCATCAAGGCTTCTCCCCAAAATCTTTTTCCAAGGTCGGTCTCGACCATCATGGTCCTCATTGCTTCTTTGAGTGTTCTATTCCTCCGCTCAGCAAGGCCATTTTGTTGAAGAGTTCTTGGAGTAGACTTCTCATGCCCGATCCCAATTTCAGCATAGAAGTCCATGAGGGGTCCATTGCAAAACTCTATTCTATTATCGGACCTTATCCTCTTAACTGTCACCCCTTTGTCATTCTGAAGACGGATAATCAGTTATGGCAGCTGAATTTTGATTTCGTCTTTGGACTTGAGCACCACTACCCATGTATATCTTGAGTAGTCATCAACAACTACTAATGTATACCTTCTTCCTCCAATTGTGGGCGGAGTAACTGGACCAAACAAATCCATGTGGAGCAGTTCCAAAATTCAGTCCGTGCTTGCTGTAACTGGCCTGTTCTTGAACGAGGCTCTTGTCTGTTTCCCGAGCTGGCAAGTTTTACATACTCCTTCCTTTTGGAACTTCTTCTGTGGCAATCCTTCAACTAGATTATGCTTTGCTAGATGCCTGATCGAGTTGAAGTTCAGGTGACTTAGTCTTTTGTGCCACAACCAGTTTACTCCATCTGAGGAACTGTGCGCCAGGAGGCAGGTTCCCTCTTCTCCACTGGACCAGTCTACTACGTAAAGACCTCCTTTTCTGATTCCTCTGACCTTGGTTTCGTTGGTCAGCTTGTCTATGATGTGGCACTCTAATTCTTCAAAACTGACAACGTAGCCACTCTCGCTCAACTGGCTGATGCTTAGAAGATTGTGCTTCAGGTTGGTGACTAAGGACACATTTTGAATGACGATTCCATTGTGCTCGACGCATCCTTTTCCAACTACTCTACCCTTGGTTTTGTTCCCAAAAGTGACAGACGGTCCTCTGCATATCACAAGATTCTCGAGAAGATCCATCTCTCCTGTCATGTGTGCTGAGCACCCGCTATCCAAGATCCGTGATCTTGCTTTCTTCTGAGAACTTTGTCCCTGCAAGACAGAAAATTTTATTTAGGTCCCCGCATCCTTTCGGGTCCTTCAAAGTCAGTTCTCTGGATCCATCCTTTTGGTATCCAAACCTGTTTCACTTTTACAGTTCGTGAACTGAATCACTCTTTAGTGATTGATTAACCTTTCTTCTAAAATAATGTATGTTGTTTGAATGCATGTTAGGAAAGGTTGTAGTGTGTGAACTCTTTCTGAAACTGTTGTTCTGGAAAGAGTCTCAAAAAACTGTTCTCGTGTGTTTAGCCATCACAGTCTTTTGAGAGTAAAACGGTCTCGACTCAGGCCTCGAATAGGTGTTCTTCCTATTCGAGTAACTATTATAATAGAACTGAGTTCTATCATATCCTCTCGGATTTCTATTCGGTTGACGAACTGAATTCCTTGCAGCATTTACATGTTGCTTAGTCGTTCTTGTTGGAAAAATTGATTCCTTGCATATGGAACATTACGCTTGTCTAGTTTTGAAGGAAAATCATTTTTCCTCTTGACAGTTTGTTTGTACAGTTTACGAACTGTGTTAACTCTTTGTCGAGGTGCCAGTTTCGGGTCAGTTTTTGACCAACATTTGGTCTTGTCATTTCCTTTCTCTAACACATGACTTGGACTAAGTTTGGCTTTAACAGAGCCTAAAAATGTTTTCTTAGTCCTAGAAGTGGATGCATGTTTTCTCAACACCTTTTCATTTTGATGCTCCGAAAATCCAATTCCATATTTATCAGATGATTGTATTTGAGCATTCAAAATTTTATCTAATTTTCTTGAGTTCCATTTAAAAGTATATTCACATTTGATTGGCTCAATTTTCTTCAAGGAATCACATTCTTTTGAGATATTTTCAAAATCTTTAAGGAGTTTTGAATGCTCTTCCTTGAGTTTTTCAAAATCCTCATTGATTGACCTCGTGTTTGCGACTTCATCGGTCAAAACTGAAATCTCTGATTTAAGTGAGGCACTTTCACTAACTAATGCATCTTTAATCTCATGGAATTTTTCTACCTCTTTAATGATGTTTTCAAGAGAAACATCTTTTGAATTTGAACAACAAAATTTAGAGTTTTCTTCAGAACATGTATATGCAAGTCATGAGGGTAGATAAGTTGTTACCATTATTTCGCAGTTTGAAGCGATGCCTTCTTCATCGGTAACATCTCCATCAATAGCTGCCATGAAGGCAAGAAGTGCTCCCTCATCATTCTCATCCTCAGACGTATAATAGCCATCATCATGGTCTGGTACATCTGGCACTTCAGTTCTTGTGAGCATTGCTTGGGCCACAACTTTAGATGCTCTCCTTTCAAACACCTTCTTCAGTCTGTCTCTCTCATCCTGAGAGACTAGACGGCATTCGTACTTCAGATGATCTGGAGAGTTGCATTCGTAGCATATGCGCGGCTCTCTCTTTGTGAACCTTTGCTTGCTGGACTGAGTCTCCTTCCCTTTTCCTTTGGCCTTCTCGAGAAGTACGGCCATGTTCCTCATCTGTTCCTCCAGTTTGGCAACTGACAGTTTTGATTCCTTCTTCTGAACTGTGGTGGAGGTATCCTTTGCTGGTGAGGATTCATAGGCAGTTTTCTCGAACTGAACTGGCCTCTTCGGTCACCTTTGGAAGTCTCTCTTTACGAAGAATGCAGCGTCACCATTAGCTGCTAAAATCGGGGTTCTTACAACTTCATTCTTGTTCACCATCTGAATATCCCATTCATGGGCTTGGAGTTCGGCGAACAGCTCTTTGGTTGACATCTTCGAGAGATCCATGGTCTTTAAATTGGTGGTTTCGACGAACCTGTCTTCCTTCGGCATTCTCAAAAGAATTTTGGCGTTCATGTCAGCCACATTTTCTTCTCTTCCAAGATTTTTCATTTCGCTGACAATGGCGTTAAACCTTTCTTCCATCGATTTAATCGTTTCGCCAGGCAACATCTGGAAGGATTCATATTTGTCGATGCATATTTGTTTCTTATTGCGCCTCATAGCTTCAGTTTCCCTGGTAAGCTCGTTGATCCAGTCCCATAACTCTTTAGCACCATTGTTCTCTATGGCTTCGCCCATGAGAGATTGCATAATCATTTCTTGAGCGATGGGATCCAGCTGATGGCGTTTCCTGTCTTCAAGTGTCCATTCTTCCAGTGGCTTTTCTACCATTTAGACACCACCTGGGCCATCTTCTCCTGCGAGCTGGATATTAATCTTCTAGATCTTCAGAGGCCCATTCTTCAAAACTTCATCCATCTCTGGATGCTGAGCTCTCAGTTGGATGAGACACCTCTTCTTCCATACCTCGAACTTCTTCGGTTTGTACTTGGGAAGGCTTGGATAATTCATCATTATCTTAAGATAACCTGCTCGCTAATCACACTTAACAAACAATTAAGAGTGCAAGGAAGTACGAATCCGGTCTTAAGCGACTCAAAACAAGACAATCTAGAAAGATCAACTTGCTCTTATACCACTTGTTGATCCCAGATCAGAGTACGTATAATGTGCAGCGGAAGTATAAGAACAGTTATTTGCACTCCTAACGCGACAGTTCAGTTTCAAACATATGATAGTTTGTGTTAGCAGCAGTTTAGGTAACCAGTTTACAGTTATATGCAGTCAACAGTTCTACACTTCAACACTTTCAGAGAAGTGTTGAAGGTTTCAAAACACAATTGAAAACTGTATGGTGCATAAACTAAATAAAACTGTATATCATGCAGGATTTTTATAGTGGTTCGGAGCCTTAAGTCCTACGTCCACTCTTCGGAAATTAATTTAAAATTCACTAAGTAATGAAGATACAATCTTCTCAATCTATAGCTAAATGCTGTAGAAAAAACCGTCCACAGCAAACTAGATCACTCGCCCAGGAAGTTATTCTTCACTCCTTCTTCAGTTCCTGAAAGCCAGGTGGCACCTTGAAGTCTTCTCAGAACTAGCAGTTGTCGGAAATGGATTGAGGAAAAACCTCCCTTCTCCTTCTCAGGTGGGTGGATGGTTGAGTTCTTCCCAGAAAGTATGCTGGCTGGTAGTTGCCCGTGAGAACCTTCTTCTCCTTAGAGAGTTAGGCTGTTGTGTTCTTACTTAGTAGATTAAGTCAAAAAACTTAATCCTCGTGTACACAAGGTCACACGGTGAATCTCTGAAGATTCCTTAAGCAATAATGCCTCGTGTTCAATAAATCAACCACAAATTTAATGCCTTCTTGCTAGAGAGCTTTTAATGCTTTGAGCTTTAAATTCGGCAGAGTTACGACATGGTTTTTAAGTGCACAATCAGATATGTTTGTCTCTGATCCTCCTGCTATTTATAGTTGGAGATTTGAAAATAGCCGGTATAGACATTTCGAAGGATGTCCAATCAGTGTCCATCCTTCTCTGTAAAGTAGACCTACTCCTCTGCCTTTTCTGAATCACTGCCATGCTTTTTACAGGGACAGTTTGTACTTGTTGTGTCAGACGCTGAACAACGTTGTACTCCAGTCATAACTGAGTGTATCTTTGTCTCATATCATTGACTCTTTAATGTTCTTTTATGACTGATCGACATCTTGCTTATCACATGTTTCTTTGATGTGAAACTGTCCTGGTCTGAAATTTTCAGCGCCTCTCGACAGTTTCTTTATGAAAACTGTGTTGACAGTTTTCTTTGCTATATGATCCTTGACATTGAAAAAATGTTTGCACAATTTTTCATGTCTGTTACTCTGCACATTTTTCCTCGTCCATTATTCTTGACAGTTTTCTCGTCTGGACGGCTTCCACTTCAAAAACTGTTCTACAATTTTTGACAGTTTTCTTCTCCTAGACTATTAAAACTTGATCATCCTATACAATGATTACATGAGGTAATAACTCCAAGGCTTAGACTTTGGTACACAGTTTTGACACTTCAAAACATCAAATTAAAGGTGGGATTTCTACATCCATACCTAACAATTTCTATACCTAACAACCACTAAACATTCCACCATATTTCCTCAATATCCATCAAAACCAAAAGTATAGGAAGAACAAGCTCATGCACAAATCAAAATACTTCCATTCATCACAAGATCAAACCATATCAACATTCAACATCCAACTCCAAATCCAAATATCAAATATACTACAACCATATCCAATCAAGAGAGAAAATCATCCAACAACTAAGAAACTAAAGATAAAGGAGGTAAGAAAGGAGAAGAGTAAACCGAAGCACCGACAACCAACACATCCCCCTAAACTTAGTCAAGTGAGACTAAGTTTGCAAAAGGTGGACGGTGCTCCATCACTCCTCTCGGCTCTGTAGTGAATGGTCTTGGCGGCGGCTATACGACACGGGCACACGGCAATGCAGCTCTTGGACATCTCCATGGATCTCATCCATCCTCCGATCTATGCCCTCAAACTGGGCAGCAGTTATCCGGACATCAAGTCCCTGCATGGAAATAGATAATGATTGAACCAAGTCAGTAGCCCGCTGCATCATAGAAAACATCTGTCGCTGCCAATCCTCAACGGGTGGTGGTGCCTGCGAACTAGTCCCTGCTCCTCTTCCTCCGGTTTGCTGCTGCAAATTCCTCAAAGAGTTAAAGTATCCATCACTAGATAAAACCCAAGCAAAGCTCAAATGGTCCACAGAATCCAACAACCAGTTGGAGTGATCCTCCAAGTCACCCACAACAGTTAACCCTGAACAGGGTAACTCGATTACCTTCTCTCTAAATGGATAATAATAACACTCGCCATCACGAGAAGGAACCAAAAACTTGCCAGCAACCTGTGAAGTAGCATCGAGAGGCAATCCCTGAGCAAAATCACCCGTCAACTGAATACCCAAGGACTCAAAAATCGGAGTAAGCATACCACCACCACAAATAGAAGGAGTTTTCAAATTGTACACTTTACTCCAACCATCCATCAACACACCCCCCATAGAAAATTTATTTCCAAACATCATCTACATCTCATAAAAAATCACATTGCTCGACTCATATCTACCACAAACAGACCCTCCAACCACCTTATGAATGTAACGAATGATTGGATTCCTAATTGATGATGCCTTGCAAGACTTTATATGAAATGCACCTTCAGTTTTCACTCCAAAGATAGACTCCCAAAATGCATCAAGATGAATTTCATCAGGCTCAAATATAGGATCCTCATCACACCCAAAAATCTCATCAATCTCATGCCTTCGTAAAATGAATTCCTTACCTCTCACCTTGAACTTCACGAAAATAGGATTGCTATTTGCGCCCTTCATGACTGAGACGGAGGCCATGAATTCCTTTGTCAACTCCATGTAAGCCGACCAATTTCCCATCAACAACTTCTTCCACCCCATTCCGGTTAGGAGGTTCCAAACATCCTCCTTGAGCTCCAATGTATCCTTGCACGAATATTTAGTCCCCACAACTTGCTTATCCACAAGATTTTTGAACCTTGCGAACTCCTCATCATTAAAATTCTTTGGGCGACTGAGGGAAGATGAAGAAGAACCTCCACGAGCTCTTATGCTAGCCATGATCAAAATTAAAGATTAAGAATCGCACAAATAAGAGTTATTAGGCAAGAGATCAAATTTGGGAAATGATTTCGACAGAAATTGAGTTGGGGCGAAATGAGCCGTAAATCCCCTTTTAAATTTGCACATGGATCGACCGATATAGCAGCAGATCGGTCGATCTGAGGCTCTGTCCAGCCAAATTTTAACGGCTCAACCCAAATTGATCGAACTCTCATCAGCAAAGGGTAGGGTTCGATCGATCCAAAGCCCTCGCCCGCGAAAATTTTGAATTTTTGTTTGAAATCGACCGAACCCACAACAACAATGGGTTGGGTTCGGTAGATCATTTCCAGCTGGGCAAATTTTTTGAAGTTGGGTCAATTTCTGCCTCTATTTGTCAGCTCCCTTGCTTCATTCCTTCAACATTTTGGCTCAAAATCGATCTTGCACCTTCCCTAACTCAAGTCTTCAATCACAAAAACAAAGTCTGCAAAAACATCAAAAGGTTAACCATTCTTCCACCTATTCATCCAACAAACAAAAGTAACTAGACTAACAACCTACACATTTATTTAAACACAAAACACCAAAGCAATTAACATTGAGTTGCCTCCCAACAAGCGCTTGCTTAAAGTCATTATCTTGACTTTCATACCTTGTTTATCTTCAATCACGATCATAAGAGGAAGATCCCGAACTCATACCTCAATCCATAGGCCAATGCTCCTCCGAAAAGAGAAGCTTCCTCCTTGCACTCCGAGGTGGTTCATCTTCAACTCTTGCTTTCTTCGTTCTTCCTCTTTCTTGCTCGAAGTAATCCCCCAGATCATCATACTCTTCATTGCCTTCATCCATAGCTGCCATCCTAGGATCTTCTCCATCCTTCAACCTCTTTGTTCTCACTTCTTTTTCAACCCAAGTTCGCTTTCCTTTTTCATTTTCCAGCGTCCTTCCTTCCTTTCCATCTTCCATCACCTTCGGGCGTAACGAGAATACCACTTCCTTTCCTTCACATTGGAAGATAAGCTCTACATTCTTCAAGTCAAATAAAGCATCCGGCGTATGCAAGAATGGCCTCCATTTCTCCATTTTAATTTTTTTTCATGTTGGAGAAAAGACAACGGTTTAAAAGACAACAATTTTATACTCGCTGTCTTTTTAAGAAACGACAACGGTTTCAAAACCGTTGTCTTTCAGTACCAACTTACAACACCACTTACGATAACACTTAAAAATGCCCTACGACAACAGTTTTTAACCCTTGTTGGTTTGCTTTTTTCTTGTAGTGTAGCTGGCCAACACATCCACCAACCGACATCCACTAACAATGAGCTTACCTACTAATAGTCACAAGCAATGGAGAATCCCAAACCAGCTATTCGAGACAAGCGAGTCAAGACAAACAGACTCTTTCCAAGTCCAGACTTTACTAAATGAGATCTTAAGTCTTTGAAACTTGAAGCTTTTATCGTCCAAGGAATTTACCAACAAACATTCCTCGAACTAGCTCAGAGCCATTCTAATTAAAGCCTGCAAAGTCCACCTACTCTAACAACAAAGAATACAACAATTCAAGAAAATTGAGACTTCTGATTGGACTAGTTCATTTTGTCTTATAACGGCTCCAGATTCAAACTTCTCCATATTTGTCTAAAAATAGAGGCTACATTCAAGAGGAGAAGGTAACCGAATCTTTAGAAGGCGCTGAAACTCTGTTAAAATTCTAACTTAAGCTTTCTAAAGCATTCAGGTTGTCTATCAACTTACTTTCTATGTATCATCTTTGGATAAGAGACTCTTTGAGCCTAGCAAAAGCTATCTGTTTTGTTTTCTTACCTTGCAAGTAAGGAAAGTAAGAAAACATTTTTGAGCTGCCACAACTCTATGGTAACTATTGCGGATGTTAACCGGCAATCAACAAAGTTCTTAGGAAGAACTCTAAAGCTCCCAACGACTAGCTGGAAGCTGAGTGGTGTGCCCACTCTCCATATCTAAAGAAGTGAAGGCGAGCAAGGACTAGACAAGTGCGCTAGTGGATTGACGGATGCGGCATCTTCCAGCGAGCAATAGATCGTGCTACACTTTGTAAACCAACACTTAGTGATTTCCAGACTGCGAGTTCGAAGAGAGGATGTAGGACGATTTTGTTTGAACCTCTATAAATCCTTTGTTCTCTATTGTTTTCTTTAAGTTTTGCATTGATCTTAAAATCCAACACCTTAAGTGTTGGAGTATTGCTTGAATTTGACTAAGTAATATTTTCTCCTTAATCAATTAGTTTTCTATAACCGAAAATGGTCAGCTTGGAGATGTAAGTTTATTTAAGTTTTCCGATGCTTATTTAAGTTGGATTATTAGTATAAAATGTAAATAATATTAGGTTGTTGGTTGTGAGGTGGATAAAAGAAAATTTTATATTTCATTAAATGAATGTATTGGTAGTCTTTAAGTTTCATTAAATAAATCTTTATCGAAACAAAAAAGAAATGCACAAACATTATTTCTCGAAATGAAATACGTAGATAGAGGCAAGTGTGTACATATAACATATATAGTAGGTTAGGATGAGCGACGTGCAACTCCAAATGCTACGTGTGTAGCTGAGGAGGTGCCAACTGCCATTCATCTCCTTGCTGAGCTGCCTCCACTCCGAAATTTCCCTCTTCTTCTTATCCTCTGTAAAATTTAATGCGTATCCAGTCAACATAAATCACCATTTTGGAATCATGCAGATAGCTAGAGAGAGAGATAGGGGGATGGAAGCACAATTACAGCGACCTGCACAGGAAGAAGCCGGATTGCAGCATTCAGGTTGTGACTTAATAAGCATTAACATGAAATGCATATGATTTCTTCATTCATCGTTTTAATTGCTGATAAATGAGTTCTTTTCAATCCCGAAGCGGTGGAGGGTGGAGGTCAGGGGGACCATGACCATCACGGGGAGAAAAAATCTGTGTTGAAAAAGGTCAAGGAGAAGGCCAAGAAAATGAAGGATGCGATCAAGAAACACGGCCACCACACTCATCACCAACTTCATGGAGAAAGTGAAGGCGAAGAAGAAGAGCCTGAAGTTCACGGCGCACCCAGTTCGTTTTAGTTTATTACTCTCTTCATCTCTTCCTGAAGAAGCTTTTCAATCAATCATGGTTTTTGAATTATGTTGCAGTATACGAATCCACCGTGGTAAGGACCACCGATCTTGGTAAGGGCCAGCAGCATTCAAGGGATCAAGGCATCTACGCCAATCTTGAAAAGCCGCCAGAAAATTTGGCGCCACGATCTGAAAATCTTCCAGCCGTGTCTACAGACACCATTGGTGGAAAGAATTCATCAGCCGCGGTGGCATCGAAGCAGCTGGGAATGGGATACAGTGGCGGCGGCGACCATGATACTTCTAATAAACCATTATCACACAAAGTTGCAGAAACACTGGCTCCAGTTTACGAGAAGGTGGCAGGTGCCGGTAGTGCGGTGATGGCAATGGTAGCCGAAAATGGGGGCCGAGATAATAACTCGCCGTCGATGAAGGAGTACGTGTCTGAGAAATTGAGACCAGGAGAGGAGGATAAGAAGCTATCGGAGGCAATAACTGATGCAATCCACAAGAAAAAGGAGGCAGTGTGGGGGACACAGGAGGAGGAGCAGCAAGGGGGAAAGGGAAGGGTGACGGTGTCGAAAGAGGTGGCTGAGCGGCTGGGTACAGTGCCGGAGAGTAAAAGGGAAGGGGAGGACGCATTGAGTGCAGGGGAAGAGAGTTCCGGCCAGGGGGTGGCGGAGAGGGTCAAAGACGCCGTGGGGTCGTGGCTGGGGAAGAGTTGCGGGATACAAACAGCTGAGGAATCACTTGGCAATGCATTTGGTGAGTTCATCTTTTATAAACAAGATATCAACCTCCGAATATGATCGTATCATTTATAGAGGGAAAATATCTTCTTTCAATAGTAATCAAACAAACTTTCTAATTAAAGCTTTAATTCTCTCGTGATCTAATTTCATCATATATTGTTTATAATTATATTTGTTGCAGTGAACAATGCAGAATCAGGGCCAAGGTGAATCAAGTCATACGAGATCCTCATGGTGAATCTTGAATTGCAGGGTATTGTAGTGTTGTGTTGGGGTTGTTCTTAATTAGTTGATGGAGCAGTTGGGCTGTCTATGAATTATGGGTATATATCATGTATTTTCGTAGTATGTGGTGATGCCATAAGGGTCCTAGGTATATATACCTCAACGACTTGGATGTGTGGATGTTGTTAGACTAAATTAATTTTGTAAGATCTTTCATTTCATATAATTAATTTATCTCATATAATAATGAAATTTAACTCTTATATGATAATGAAATTTATCTATTATAAATCATTATATAAAGAGATATTATGAATGCAGATTATAAACATCTGTATTTATACCAAGAAATGATAGCATCATTTATTATTCATTATTATTGAGCTTAAGAAATAATACATCATTTTACCAAGAAATGATAGCATCATTTATTATTCATTATTATTGAGCTTAAGAAATAATATATCATTTCTTACTCATTTATTCATGTCAATTAGACTAAATGTGGCCCAAGCGATTGATCGATAGAAAGTGATCGAATTGCTAATGTTTAATTTATGACTCGGGAGCAATCAAAAACTGAACGAGTCAACTAATGTGGGTAGTGGAATCATCACTAAAGGTGAGTCAAATTCGAAGGAAAATGATTCAATCATAATCAAGATAAAAGGAAAGCCTTAAAAAAGCATCTTGATTGTTGCCACTTTTCATTTATATAGAATTGCTCACTTATAAATAGTGAAAAATACATTGTAAAGAGAACGACCAACAATCCATTTATATAAAATTACTCACTTATAAATAGTGAAAAATACATTATAAAGAGGACGGTCGTTCTTTCTTCATTATTCTAAATAAAATTCTTTAATATTTCTTTATTTTTTTTTAATACATTCTTTGATGTAATACACGGAATTTTATTTATATAGAATTGTTTATTTATATAGAATTGTTCACTTATAAATAGTGAAAAATACATTGTAAAGAGGACGATCGTTGTTTCTTCATTATTCTGAATAAAATTTTCTAATATTTTTTCATTTTTTAATCCACGAAATTTTATGCATCATTAATTGGTATCGTTCGTACGAGGGAAAAGATTAGATGGAAAGAAAAAAATGAAAAGAGAGATTTCCTTACTACATACATCTCTGATTACCGCACCCAAAACCCCCTTTCTGGAAATCTCACTAACCTTTCAATTCGATTTTCGATCGTGTGAAATAGGAGATGGTGGTGTACTGCTTTGATGCACAGGTGATGCACCACAACAACGAGGAGGCTCCTCCTCCCACCTTCCACGAGGGCCATCATCCACTGATCCTTCAACTATCATCATCTCTTCCTCCCCCTGCCATCTATTCCAACCCTCGGAGCCGCAGAACTATCTCCTCCGATCTAACCACCACACCACCGCCGCTACCAGATCCGCTGTGCAGAACTGCCACACACAATCCCACACCAAGCTTCGCTGGGCTCCACCGCCGACTTCTGAAGGGTTGCGTGTAAGATATGTCTAATGTGTGTGATATATTTATTATGGATTAAAAGATAAATAAATTATTAATTGGATAAATCTAAATAATATATGGAATATCTGGAGCAGATTTAATATTAATTGATATTTGATGGGAATATCAATTTTACGTGGGATATATATTAACCCTATAAATAGGGACTAGGTCCTCAATTCCTGATATAATAGTTTTCTCTCAAATCCTAACCGCCATCACGAACGTGAGAGAGAAGGAATAGAAGTCAAGGAAGAGAAACACTAGTCTTCTGCAATTCTTAATTCTACGATGGAGAAAGGTACACAATTAATTGTGAGAATCATTGATTTCAAGATCCTGTTTTCTATTTTAATGATTTAATAGAAAACCACATGATAGTTTTTACATGTGGTATCAGAGCCAGGTTATGAAATTAATGATTCTTCATTAATGGAATTATGAGCCCTAATTATTGAATTAAGAAATTATTTTTCCGCTGCCGTTTTTGAAATTTTAAATCGAAATGTAGATTTTAGTCGATGAACTTATTTATGCGATTGAATAATTCCGGTGCGATTGAATTGATATCGCTGCAAACTGTTGGACAGAATGCTTAATTAATTTATGTCGATTAATTAAATCAATTGTTGTCCATGAAAGTATTGCAGCGATTGAGTTTTGATTAATCATGTGATCTTGACTCACATGTGATTCGCTTACGTCTCCGATTTTACCAATTGAAGTTTAAGAATAATAATTGGAAAGCATGATATTTCCGTATTTTTATTTTTATATTTTTTTAAAGATCATTTTCGTATAATTTTAATAAGCCTCTAATTGTTGTTTAATGTTTAATGATTGATTGATTTAGATGTTGATTACTTTAGTCTTATTATTTAATCAATTTTCTGAAAAGGAGTTTCGACAATTATGATTATATTGATGAAAATTATGGTCGAAACCATTTAAGTGAATGATTTTATGCTTAAAGTTTCATTCGTATTTGCATAAGTTCATTAATGTGCATATATGTATATATATGCTTTTATGTATAATCACTACAAAAAAAAGGTTTATAAACATCAAATTTCCGTTGCAGAACAATACCAACGACGAACTTGCAATGAATTATTTCTGTTGTTATATTGGGCGTTGCTAACTAATAGCAACGGAATAAGTGATCCGTTGCAAACTTGCAACGGACATTGAGATGGAAAATCCGTTGCAGAACATAAACAATTGCAACCAAATTTTTCGTTGCTGAATGTTACAACGGATCATTCCGTAGTGAGAAGGAAACACATATTGCTACGGAAATTCCGATGCTATACATAGCAACGGAATAATCCGTAGCTAATGGAAGCACTTATTGCAACAAGATTTCTGTTGCTATATTTTCGACGGATATGTTCCGTAGCAACATGAAACATAATAGCAACAGAAAATCTATTGCTAATTAAAATTTTGTAGCTGATATAAACAACTTTCGCAACGAAAAATCCGTAGCTAATAATTGATGTTGATAAATTAATAGCTCATTTCAGCCCATTTTTTATAATTAAATGTATTTTTTTATATTAATAAACCTATAATAGTTTTTATAAAAAAACATATAAAAAAAATTATAATAACCTATAACAATACTACCATACTAAAGAAAAACAATTATACCACAATAAGTTTCATATTAAAAAGTAAGCAAAGACAATATATTTAAGATTTTCAAATATTCAAGTATTATCAAAATAAAAGATATGGCTATGAGTTTGGTGAAGGCCTAAAACTCATAAATTGTGCACAAAACACCGCCATCTGCTCCTGCATTTCAGCTTTCATTTCGGCTTTTATTTCAACTTGAAATTGCTCATTTTCTGCTCGCAATCGAGCCTCTACTTGAGCTTGAAACTCTATATTCTCTGCTCTTAACCTTTCCCTCATTTCTTCAACTTGTTTATTAAACTCATGTGAATTAAATTGAGCAGCAGCACATCCTCGGGCATTATATAAATTTGATCGACTTCCTATACCATATACCTGTTTCTTCTTGGAGACACCACCCACCACATCGAATTATATTTTGCTCATGTCGACTGGAACTGGATCGCTGGTGCCTTGTAAAGGCTGACTCAATTCCTCAGCTTTTTTTGTACCTCCTCCTACAATATTAGTTAAGTACACATTTAAATAAAAGAACGTTAATAAATAGTAATTTAATAGTGAAAACAATTCCCTATCCATATTACGCTCGGTGACTCCCTTTTCTTTTGCCTGCAGGAACATAAGACTACTAGCTTAACAAAACAAGCAAGAAAACCAAGGCATAGCAACAACAACACTCAATTCTATTCACTTTATGGAAGAAAAAAATAGATATACAGTTACACTTACGCATAAGCTGTTTTATGACTTGAAACAAAACAATTACTAGCAGGTTATTGGCTTTTTTTGGGGCCAGGTTTTCCAGTTTCATTTCATAAACCACAAGTAGTAGTAAAAAACAAGAGAGAGAGAGAGAGATAATTAATTAATTAATTAATTAATTAAAAATAGTAAGTAAGAAGATTAGTGGTTTGAGTGGGAAACAGCAGAGACTGGCATACAAGGTCACAACTTCTGTAGGAAAAATGGAAATGGAAATGGAAAATGAAAAAGCGGTAGAAAAAAAATGGTCTGGTAGATACCCCACAAATTTTTTATGTATCTGATTCATGTCATAATTTCAACTCATAAATGAAATAAAAACAAAACACAGTTGTTATATGATAGAATAGAATAAGACAAAATCATAAGGAGTGGGGAGGGGAGAGGCATGATTAAATGTGGCCTGTGTTGCAGCGGTGGTACTATATGTTAGCAACTAAGAAAGTATCAGCAGCAAGAGCAAGTAGAGTAGCAGAGATAACCAAGTTTCAGCAACTTTAAACAATAGCAAAAACAAGACAAAAACCAATTTCCAAATATGTAATATGCATGTGTATATATTCATATAGTACATACCAAGTCAATAGCGTGTTGTTGTGCACATTTGGACCCTCCTCTATGTGTACCATATATGTGCCTGGAATATCCGATCCACTCTTTCTGTTTTCTCTTGCTTTACGCGTTTTATCTTTCATGTCATTTGAGTCCCAGTAAGTTTCCCAATGTGGCCATGCATGTTCATTGATGAAAGTAGGTCTTTACTCCAACACAAATTAAGGACGCACGTAGTCTTATTTTCTACCAAAACAAACAACATTTATACCCCCATTAACAAAGCCATTTCTTGCTCATAACAGAAAAGATTCAAAGAAGGTAAGCCATTCCTTGCTCATAACAAAAAAGATACAAACAAGCTTCATCTCAAGCATGCCTATCCCACAATTAAAGCAAAATACTACCCACAAATATCCACTTTTCGTTTCAGTAATAACAATCCCAAATCCAATTCATGGATGCTCGGCGTCAAATGTGAATTCAAAAGCTGAATCATCTAATTAGGAAAGAAATCCAGATTTTATGACTTTTGTGCATTAATGAAATCATCCAATTAAATATCCCCGCATATATTTATTATTTATATATGTATATATATATATATATATATATACAAAGTGTAGGTTCAAAATTCTACCAGCAGAGAGGAGAAGAACTGACAGTCGTTGGATCGTGACAGTGAATACTAGCGGGAGTGATTCCGCAGCGGAGTTGTCGAGGTGGACCTGGGAGGAAGACAAGCAATTTGAACACTGTCAGGAAGAAATCGCTGAAAATAACTTTAAACTCCTTAGGAGCTACGCAAATAAGCAGAGGCCAAATATCATCCAAATATCATCGTGAAATGGACAAAAATGAACTAGGTTGAAACTTAAAATTGAAAAACTCACTAATCGACGAAGTGATTTCCTGTGAGTTCCGGCGCTACACTCCTTGCTTAGTTAAGCTTCACTCTTGCACTCGGTTTCATGGTGGTATGGCCGCCGGCAGGCGGCAGGATTCGTGACGCCACCGGCAGGATTTGTGACGGTAGTGGCGAGATTTGCGATGGTATTTTATCTGTGTAACTCAGAAACAACAGCGAGTATCTAGTAAAAAACCTAACAAAAATAATCTCCTAAAAAAGGTAAAAAAATAAAGTTAGAAACAGAAATTACCGTAGGAAAGAAAAAAAAAGTAGCTACAGAAGTTAACCGTAGCAATTCACAAGGAAAAACATTAATAATGAATTAACTCCATGTAAAATAAAAATTAGAGAGCAATGGAATAAAATTATATTTATATAAAAAATCAAAAACAATTAAATTTATCTATAGGAATGCAGTGAGTCCAGTGATAAAGTATCTCTTTTAAAAAAATATATTTCAATAAATTTAACTTGGATAAATATAAAAATTAATTCTGCAACTGAATAAATTCGTAGGAAATAAAAAACACAATGCAACTGAATAAATTCGCAGCAATAAAAAAACAAGAACTGGAAAATTATAAAAATAAAAGAGCAACAGAAAAAATTCGTAGCAAAATTAAAAATATTTGCAACGGCATAAATCCGTAGCAAAATAAAAAAACATACTGCAACTAAATAAATCCGCAGCAAACCGTAAAAATAAATAAACAAAGGGAAATATAAAATATTAAAAAATCTGCAACAGAGTAGATCCGTAGCAAAATAAATCACAAAACAACGGATAAATCCGTAGCAATAAAAAAGCAAAATAAATCACAAAACAACGGAATAAATCCATAGCAATAAAAAAACAACGGAGTAAATCGTAGCAAAATAATAAACCACACTGCAACGCAAAAAATCCGTAGTTAAAAAAATTAATTAACAACCCGCAACAAATAAATCCGTAGGAGTATAAAAAATTATGAAAATGCATACTGCAACGGAATAAACCGTTGCTAGATAATAAATTTTACACAAGGAAACTGACTTGCGACAGATTAATCCGTTGGTAGTAAAGAAAAAATGACAATAACAAAATAACGTAGTAATTCCGTTATTATTGTCAAAATTTAAATTTCCAATATTCTTTTTTATATTACGTTGTTGTTCCGTTGCTGGTTCGTTGTAATTAGCAACGAAATTTTATTCCGTTGCAATTTCCGTTGCTAAAATTGCATTTTTTTTGTAGTGAATTATTCTTAGGATATCAAATATTATGAAAGTTTATTAATCACCAAAGTGGTCAAACTTGTATAGTTATTTGACTCCAAATTATTTATTCAATTACCCATAGAATGATGGATGTTAATTAATGTATTGGATTATTGGTATATTGAAATTCGTTGTTATAAGGCATTTATGGATCGCCCAAAGGTTGATTGCTTGTCTTTATAATAATGAATATAATTATGGACAATTGACTTGTACTGTTGGTTTATTTATATATCCAAAGATATTAAATAAACTCAATTGGTACTTGTTATATTGTCAAATAACTGTTTAATTTATTAGCATCATTATGTGTGAATTGTTGTGTGTTGGCGTATCGCCCAAAGGAGATCACCAATATACATGAATTGTTTTATTTAAGTGGATTGTTTATTTAGCATTTGTTTATGTCTCAAAACTTATGTTTAATTTTATTATGCAACAATTGTTCCCAATAATATAAGTTCTCATGTCTCGTATGTTCCAATTTTTAATGAGCTTAACTTCTCTGATTGGAGTGAGCAAGTTCAGTTCCATCTTGGTGTGATGGATCTTGACCTTGCCATTATGGAAGAGAAGCCCGCTGCTATTACTGATGTAGCAGCGATGAAGATAAAGCTCATTTTAGAAGCTGGGAAAGGTCTAACAGACTGAGCTTAATCTTCATGAGAATGACTGTCGCAGACAGTATTAAGACAGCTCTCCCTAAAAACTGAAAGTGGTAAAGAATTTATGAAGTTAGTCGGAGAGCGCTCTCAAACAGCTGATAAGTCTCTTGCTGGGACATTAATGAGTACATTGACCACCATGAAGTTTGATGGTTCACGTACTATGCATGAATTGAAATGACAAACATTGTAGCAAGGCTTAAGACCTTGGGAATGGCTGTGGATGATAACTTCCTAGTACAGTTTATCATTAACTCGTTACCAACTGAATATGGCCCATTTCAAATGAGCTATAATACCATGAAAGATAAATGGAATGTGCATGAACTGCACAGTATGTTGGTGCAAGAGGAAACGAGACTTAAGAATTTGGGAAGTCATTCAGTCCATTATGTGAATCACCAAGGTAATCAAGGAGCTGGAAAGAAATTCATGAAGAAACATGGTAAGGATAAGAAGCCATTAAAGATCAATGAGGCCTCTAGTAAGATCCAGAAGAAAGAATCGAAAACCCATAATTGTCACTTATGTGGAAAGCCTGGACATATCCAAAAGGATTGTCCGAAACGTAAGGCTTGGTTCGAAAGAAAAGGTAAGCTTAATGCTTATGTATGTTTCGAATCAAATTTAATTGAAGTTCCACATAATACTTGGTGGATTGATTCTGGATGTACGACTCATGTCTCTAATACGATGCGGGATTTTTTTACAATCCAAATCATAAGCTCGAATGAGAAATTCCAGTGAAAGCAGTCGGTACTTATCGTTTAATCCTTGACATTAGACATCATTTAAATTTATTGAAAACTCTTTATGTACCTAGTTTATCTAGGAATTTGGTTTCACTATCTAAATTTGATGTTATTGGATACTCTTTCAATTTTGGTAATGGATGTTTCAACTTATTTAAGCATAATCATCTCATTGGTACTGGTATTCTATGTGATGATTTATATAAACTGAAATTAGATGGATTGTGTTCGAAAATTGTTTTAACTCTGCATCATAATGTTGGCGCTAAACGTGATTTAGTGAATGAAAGTTCTGCTTTATTGTGGCATAAGTGTTTGGGTTCCACATTTATAGATAAAGAATGGAAAGACTTGTAAAGAGTGAAGTCCTTCCTGATCTAGATTTTACGGACCTGAATATTTGTGTGGAATGTATAAAAGGAAAACAAATAAAACACACAAAGAAAGGAGCCACAAGAAGCACTCAGCTTCTTGAAATTGTGCATACTAATATATGTGGACCTTTTGACGTACAATCTTTCGGAAAGCAAAAGTACTTCATTACCTTTATTGATGATTATTCACGTAATGGCTATGTCTATCTATTCACAAGCAGTAGATGCTTTGGAAATTTACTTGAATGAAGTAGAAAGGCAATTAGACACAAAGGTTAAAGCCATCAGGTCTGATAGAGGTGGTGAGTACTACGGAAGGTATGATGAAACTGGGCAACACCTAGGTCCATTTGCAATACTCCTCCAGAAATGTGGCATTTGTGCACAGTATACAATGCCAGGTACACCACAACAAAATGGTGTATCAGAAAGGCGTAATAGAACTTTAATGGATATGGTTAGGAGTATGTTAAGTAATTCAGCTTTACCCTTATCCTTGTGGATGTACTATTTGAAAACTGCTATGTATTTTTTGAACAGGGTTCCTAGCAAAGCAGTTCCTAAGACTCCTTTTGAACTGTGGACTGGCAGGAATTTAAGACACTTGCATGTTTGGGGTGTCAGGCAGAAGTACGAATTTATAATCCACATGAAAAGAAATTGGATGCAAGGACAATAAGTGGATACTTTATTGGTTATCCAGAAAAGTCAAAAGGGTATATCTTTTACTATCCTAATCATAGTACGAGAATTGTTGAGACTGGAAATGCAAGGTTCAATGAATTTGGTGAAAATAGTGGGAGTAATGTTTCTCCAAACACTGTGGGTATTATTGAAGTTAGAGTACAAATCTCTTGGTTTATACATCTAACAATAAAGTGAATGTAGCTCCAACTGTTGTACCGAATAACAGTGAAAATGAGCAACCGTATGACATGATTGAGACACCAAATGATGAACCTATTGAAGAAGTACCACAATAAATAGCATTCTAGAAGGCAAAGAAGACCTGCTATTTCGAATGACTATGTGGTATATTTACATGAGTCAGAAACTGACTTAAGTATTAATGATAATGATCCAGACTCATTTTCACAGGTCATGAGTTGTGATAATTCTGATGAATGGTTAAACGCCATGAAAGAAGAGTTGAAATCAATGGAACATAATGGTGTTTAGGATCTTGT
>JAPKLW010002831.1:50320-62573 GCA_026898455.1 Plectranthus barbatus | reverse complement strand
AAAAAAAAGAGTTTAATTGTAATATTTGAGAAGGGTAGATGTTCATAGAAGGTGGTTTGGATTGATTATCAACCTTGAACTGTTAGTTTTGCACCACTTTCTCTCATTGTTCTCATCTTCTTCACGTACTTCTTCTACCATTTTACTATTTTCTTCCTCAACCCATTCATTCTCATTGCCGCTTTCATTCTCATTCTTGCCTTCGAGCTCATCATTGTTATCATCTTCCTCGATATGTTCTCCAGCGTTTTCATCTCCATCCTCTTCAGCTTCATCTCCTTCATCCTCTTCCACCTCTTGGAAGGCCTCATCTAGATTTCTTGGCTTCGCTTTATTACTTCACAAGGCTAAGGCTTTTTGTTCTTCGTATGAATCTGATCTTCTTACGAAGTTCCTCAATTTCCTTTTCCTTGATGACCGACTCCTTCTCTTAGTTTGCGGTAATTTGTTATATTTGTTGGTTCATCGACACGAGCAGGAGCTCGATCGAATTTGGACCATGTATTGTTGTGTTCCCTACAGTCTCCATCGATGATCCCTTAGATTCCTACAGACAGCGCCAATTTGTTAATATTCAATTTCAAGAACCTAAAGGATAGATGAAATAGGCAAGAGAACGAAGTACTGTAGAAAAGTGAGAGAAGTTGTTGTTGTGTTTTATTCATATGATATTCACCATTTTATACAAGTAAGTTTAGCCTAGCTAGCTAGGGGTCATAATCATCATGATTTAGGGGGTTTAAGGGGATAATCTCGGGACCCCGGGATTAGTTGCAAAATAGTTCTTTTATACTATGAATGTGACAGCTCGACTTTTTTTTGATTGTCTTCGAGGTGGAGGTTCTTTATTTTATCATCAATGGGCAATCATCGAGTGTTTTGATTGCTCGAGTTAGGCCATGGTGGCTCGATTGCTTGGATTTGGCCCCTTATTTGTAGACCCTTTCTGACCATGGTCAAGGTCGACTCCTGCTGGATGTGGACTTGTATAGTTTGATGAACATCAGAATTTTCTGGAGGTTCCCGGCTCCGGCTTGAATGATAGGCTTTGCTTAGCTTCCCTCCATGATTCGATTTTGACCATAAACAAAAATAAATATAATATTTTGTATTTAACAAAATAGTTATATTTCATCGGGAATTCAAGCTTTTAAGCTTATTTACAAATTTATTGAAGTATCATTTGTTTTTCTGGTTTATGTTAATAGTTAAATTTTTAACTAAATTTGATTAGGATATAATATTTTTTATTAAACTAAATATGATTTATAGTTTTTAATGAACAATGTTAATGCATTATGCAAATTAGTTTCGAATTAAAATTTGTTTACAATTTAAAATAACACATGATTCCATACAAGCACACATCAACAAACTAAAATCTACAAATTTACAAATCAAATATTATTTCATGACAAAACAAACCCCCCCAAAATGGCCATGCAATTCTCTATATAAACATGGCAATAAAGCTGCATTTTAACACACACAAAAAACACTAAACAACAATATAAACTTAGAATACCAAAACCAATGGCCGGAATGATGAAGCCAGTATCCATGATCCTCATCGCCGTCGTGCTAATCGCGGTAGCCGTCGTACCACGAGGCGAGGCGATAACATGTCCAGCAGTGGAGAAAGCGGTAGAACCATGTACACCCTACATGATGGACAAAGGCCCCATCGGCAAATGTTGTGACGCTATTAAAAGCATCGCCGGCACCCTGATCAAGACGTCGGCCGATAATCAGACCGCATGCCAGTGCCTGCAGGATTGGGGGAAGAATCAAAATGGAATCAACTTCAAAAAGGTCGACGGTCTCCCCAAAGAATGCGGCGTCCATACTCGATGCTCCCTACGTCGTCATCGCCCCTAGATTGATTGCTCCAAGTATGTATTATCATGCATATTATTTTTTATTATAATTTTTTGCATTTATTAGAACAAATTAATTAATATTTTTATTTTTATGTGGTGTTTTGTTGTACAGGATCAGTGGATGAGCTTAAGGGGAAGAAATGGATTTCCGGCAATAGGGATTTATATGTAATAGATAATTAAATAAGTCAAATCCAAAATATGTATGAATGCATTGTATTATTGCTTTATATTATATTGTTGTACTTGTCCAACATGGTTATCATAATAAACTATGGATATAGATACTCCCAATCTAGATTTTATATATTGAATTCTTATATTAAGAATTTTAGAATTTTTTACGTCATAGATTGAATTCTTTATCTAAGGAACCAAATCGGCATTGAAATCATCTTTTCAATTAATAGGGAATACAATAATATTAACATGTTGTATAAGTCATGTGAATTAATTACTTGTATTGAAGTTATTATTCAAATATGAATAAATTAATTGTAAAATATTGAATTATCAATTTCTAGATTAATAATGAAATTAAATATATCAGTTAAACATAAACACATACTCCCTCCGTCCCGATTATTTGGTCCATGTTTCCTTTTTTTTTTGGGTGTCCCATTTATATGGTCCATTATCTAAATTTAGTATTATTTTTTGCATGTGTTTACAAATTTACCCTCATAAATTGAACATAATTAATAGAGTTATTATTAATAATTAATGCTAAATAAGGGTAATTTAGTAGATTTGTTTAAATATTTAATGTATTTATAAATGAGTTTTGATATTCGTGCAAGTTAAAACTGGACCAAATAAATGGGACGGAGGGAGTATATAACTAATTAGTTACTGAAAACACAAAACATACGTAAGGCCATTATATATTTATGTATATCTAATAAAATAACTAGTAATAAGCACTTGTAAATCATGTAGTTATATATTTACTATTAGTTAATTCATTCATAATAAAATTACTTTTTATAAAGTTTTTTCATAGATTTGTTGATATGAAGTTCTTGATCTAAGTAGAGCCCCTAATTGAAATATTTTTTTTGCTTTTATAGTGTGATAATTTGAATTTTTTATAAAATAATCTTCTTCGCAAATAAGGAAAAAGAGTTGCCAAAAAGAAATAAGTGAAGAGTACTAGGGATTGATTGAGAATGACAAATTTTTTTGGGATACTATGTCTGTGAGTGCAACATAAAGTGATTGTGATGTTGAAAAATGAGGGTGAACTGCAATGAAATATATTAATTGTGACGTTTAGAGAGATAGCGTCCATGGCTATAAGGGGCGGTAGGTTTAAAAATGTGAAAGAAGAGAGAAATGGTGAAATTGTCTTGTTTATTAACATGAGATTATTGGTTTAAATTTTTTTAAAAATATTTAAGTATGTGAATTAAAATAAATGTATTTATAATAAAAAAAAGTTACTTTTTCATGTGAATTCCAATTTCCAAAGTGTTCTTATTAATTGTATGGTCCTCGACTCGCCTTCCTGAACCTTCGGGACATGATAAGGTGGGTCAGAAAATTTGATTATCAAAAAGTTATGATATTCAAAATAAATAAAACACATTCAAAGACCCAACATATTTAACACTAAGGGATGTCACGAGGAACATATTTCCCGTGCAACAAGTACAAAATATTTAGAGAATGGATTGTCAATTGATTACAGCACACATGAAAGGAAATATATGCATATGAAAATGCATATCTCAAGATCACGCTCTTGTTGTAACTACTTCATCTTCACACATCTGCATATTCATCCTCGCTACTAACCTGTGCATTTTAAAAATAATGTCGGGGGCTGAGAACTTACTGCGGAGACAATGTCCGAAAACAACATTTATGCATGTGAAAGCTATGTCAGACGCAGATAAGCCATGGGGTTTTAAGAAAACATTTATCGTGTTTATCCAAAATATTTTCATCACACTGCATATGCATATTCACTCAACATGTTTCATATTTATTTACCGTTGTGTAACTAGAAGTTGGTCCCACTTTCAAGTTACGATAAAAAGCTGAGAATGAGTGAACCACTCTACCCATTGTTATCTATTTGTGCATAGTATCTCAGATCACACAGCAATGAGACAACGATCGATTTTAAAGACACTAACATGTCTCTCCTTATTTCCCCAAAGGTATCAGCTCTCCTGCTGAGAGACCATATATATATATATATATATATATATATATATATATATATATATATATCATACTATTTCGCGAACAAGAGGGATCTTAATATCCATAAAGTTAACGAGACTTGGCTTAGGTATTTCATGTGTCTGGTTTTGTCCTCATTAAACAAATCTCTCTGGTGACTATAATCAACCAGAGGAACAGATATGATAACGCAATGTCACGCCCCGATTTAATAACATGACATAAATCAAAGAAATGAGGCACATCGGGTACGAGACTTGCACTTGGGATATCAATCTATAAGAAGAGTTCAAGCGAATAATATAGAAATCATCACACTTATCTCAAGTTAAGCAAAAGATAATAAAAGATGCCTCCTCAAGAAGGGATCGTAGCTTCTTGAGTAAACCAAATATCAGAGTTTAATAAGATTGAAAATAACAAAAGTCTAACAAAAGACATTGAGTCTAGCAGCGAAAAGTTATCAAGGAAGTATGTATATGAAGATACATACTCCCGCATCTAACTATTACAAAAGGTGAGTCTTCAGCTCCACTTCGCTGCTACCTCATACTCTTGCTCCAAGTCTTCTTTTAACCTGTGCATTTTAGAAATAATGCAAGGGCTAAGCACAAATTGTACTTAGTGAACACATGCCCGAAAACATACATATATAATTTGGTCATGCCTTTTTATAGGGTCGCACATGGGGTTTTAACTTTGAAATCCTCCCATGGCACCAAAACATAAGCGCACTTTCAACAGTTACACTATCTGCAAAAACATATGATTGGGAGGTGGCCGCCAACCACAGTCACAATGCTAGTCCATGTAGGGCGCGACCCCTTAACATGATAGCATCAAAGTGCACTAACCTGTGGCATCTTCTTATACCAACAGGGCACGACCGTTAGAGACTCGCAATACGAGTAGTCAATATTCACGTTCCACGTGTAATGTTCTTCTCTGAGTGGGGTTCCCCCACAAAGAGGACAGATAGCAAACACAAAACAGTAGGCAATGATAAAGCAGTTAAAACAAACATTTTTAATTCATGCTTGATTTTTTTAAAAAGAAAACATTATTTTTATTTTATTTTGGCCCACAATATAGGGGTAAAGAAAAGCCCACCTAAGTTTGTTTCGTTGCAAGTAAGTTCTCTAACTATCGATCCTTTTCTTGCCCTTTCCTGTGATGTAAGAATACAAGTTAATCCTCAAGGATTAATAGATTATATATAATCTAACACATCAAAACAGTTCTAGACTCTAAATCAATTTTGGACTTCTCACGTTGAGCCATCGAATAAGGATATGAAAGAATGACCAAACAATTTGGTTTGCCGAACAAGATAGTCAAATGTTATTTCAATAGCTCATTAGTCGATGCCGAGCGTAAACTCACAACAAAAGTCTATGCTTCAACTTAATTGAACAAATACTAGACTTCGTCAAATAACGGAACATTACTTCAAAGATTATGATTGAAAGAATTTTACAATCAATTATGAATCATCGTACATCGCTAGAGAGTATGAAAATTCATCAAGTGTTTCAAGAAAAGATTAGGTGATGATTAATCGAATCGAACAATCAAAGTTGGTTTGAATTCTAAAAGGTTTCAAAGAGGGTAAGAAAGAAAAGAATAGTTATTAACATCGATTGATAAAAGAGATGTCGAATGATATCGAAGATAAGTTGAATTAATCGAAGAAAGAAAAATAAAAAATTGGAGAATACACTCTATGTCGACCGACACAAAGTGTACGGCGACCGACGTGGTCGTGTTGATCAAAATGATAGAGTGCCGACCGATGTACTTGCATCGATTGAGATGAGCGTGTGTCGATCGATACGAATAGTCGACAGAGAAAGAATCGAGCGAGGACTTTGAGTTAACCGACGTGGCTTCCATGTGGACCGAGATAGACATGTCGACCAACATGTCTCTTGTGTCGACTGATACGGCTGCGTCGACCAACGCAAGCCTTAAATCGGTCGAAACAGAGGCTGCTTTTCTTCTGGTGGAAATTTTTGTTTTTGTCTCAAACGGTTATCCGGGCTCGTCCAATCAATTTCTAACAATACCAAATAGTTTTCTAACATGTATAGCGAGTCTAGACATGTATTTTAACATCAAAACATGTTGGAATCGAAGCAAAACCTCAAAATATCCAAGTAGGGCAAATATACTAAAAATGCTTCAAAATAACCAAAAATTCGATTCTTAGGTCAACATATCATTCCTAGGCTCATGATACAACATGCTAAACAGGCATACGTACTCATAAACTCAATATCAAGCCTAGATCATGACATTTATAAACTAGGGCGGAAACCATAACATGTTTAAATCAACAAATAGCTAGAGGGAGGTTCGATCTATACCTCCTTGATGTTTCTAAACCTCCGTAAGCTTGATCAACCTTGATTTCACGATTTCTCACTTCAAAACAACAAAGAATGGAAACCTAAGGTTGGAAATGGAAAGGAAACGAAGAAAGGATTTCGAAAAGGTATAGTTTTACCTTAAAATCTCTTTGCCAGAACTTCGTCGGAGCTCGCTGGAAATTTGCCGGAGATTCGCCGGAAAAACTTTGAAGAAGAGAATAGAGAGAGTGAAAAGTGAATCTTTTGGGTGAAGCCTTCTATTTATAGAAGGGAGAGGGAGGGTAATTTCAGAATTATTGAAAGTTAAAAAGGTTAAAGTGGTTGTCACATCGGTCACTTTAACATCACCTCACGTCAACTACACATCTCTTCGCGTCATTGCACGGGAGACCGTGATATTTCATCAATCCAAAAATATTTATCAATCGATATTATTCCGATACAAAAAATGTTGGATCACCGAATAATTAACCGAGATTAATTTAGCTCATTAATAATAATTAATTTCCTTCAATAAAATAAAAGTGGCAAATAAATAATGCAAAAATGATAATCTCCCACAATAAATCGATCGTGAAATCTTGAATTAATTTGATAGCAAAATATAATTTTTGGAAATTCGATAATTACAATTAACATTTTACGAGGGGTGTTACACGCAAAGCATTTCGGCATATTCAATCAATTTAAAAATAAAACATTTTCATGCTTTTAAAAAACTGAGCTCACAACTCGAAAAGGCATTTTATTTTTACAGAAGATAGTCCCCACCTTAAGATCTTATAGATGTTTCATGTTAGCACGTAGATGTAGAAGCTTTGATCTGATCAACTCGTATATCCTTCAATCATCAATACAGGAGAAATAAACAATTGGGTGGATTATCTAACATTAACCAATCACCACCTCAGTCCTATGTCTGACTGACGAGACTAACAAAACCAACACCCATCATGCACCTTCGTATCTCAAAGCATGCATGGAACTCATTCAAACACAATCATACATGTTAACCAATACATGGTTAATAAATCCACCCAAATAAAGCATGTTTATATATTAAACGGCTAAACATGCAATTAACGATGCATAATTTGATTTAATCAAAACTCGACATCCAAAATCATTTCTTTTCTCATAATATCATGCATGAAACTTAAAATAATCATCATACAAGCTCATGCATTGAAAATAAGATGAATCAAATCATAAACGGATATAAATACGCACATGAGTTTCCAGTCGATTGGAGGTCGACTGATGCCGATCACAGCCACTGACACTAGCCGTGTCGACCGTCGTTGGCCACATCAGTCAAAGTGGGTGCATCGATGATACCGGTGATGTCGACCTACAAGTCGAGGGGAATTCTCTGTGCGGAACTCGCGAACAACAGCGATCGAGTTCGGCTGTTTCCCAACCGCTCCAACCTACCCCAACCCACCCCGACATCTATGAACTCCAATAAACAAGATGGGATGGACCAAAACCAGAAAAGCTCAAGAAGTTCTCACCGTTGTTAATAGAGGTTTGGCGGCAGGTTCGACTTTCCAGCGACGGGGATGGCGACCCAAGAACATCAAAATATTCCTAAAATCATGGTAAACACGAAAATGAAGTTAGATCAATGATCCATCATTCTTTGATACGAGTTTCAAGCCAATACCGAAATATATTGTCTTACCGACGACCTCTGTTTACACTGTGATATCTCTTTCGTTTCTCAATGGATTGTTGTGATTTCAAATGTTGTATATTTCTTGAAGCAAGGCCTTTAATCGGTCTTTAGAAGTCATTGCCAGATTCTGGTTGGTTTGATCGGTGGATGGGTGAGGAAAGATGGTGGCTGATAATAGCTTACGGGGTATTAATGAAAAAAGAAGAATGAAAATTGCTAAATTGATTTTTGAGGAATTTCGCATGATATCCGATTACATTCCTCATTCACGTGGTGGTGGCATTTCTTCACCGCAAAGAAAGCCGCAGGCGTATTCTTCGGTTCATCTCGATATATTCCACACCAATAATAAATCTTTTTGGATTCTTAATTTGACATACATTGTCCTAATTAATAATTGACATCCACGAAAATGTTTCAATTAATGAGTCCTACTCATTGGTGCAACTCCACAATTTTTTGTATTTTCACAATTTGACTCCGAACCTTAAATAGTTCATAAAATCACACAATATCATCGAATCTTAGAATTTCATTCCAATCGTTTCCTATCCTACCATAAATTAATCTCAAGCAAACCCTAGCTCGATGAAAGAAATAGAGCATTCGGGTGCGAGTTGTTAATTTAATTGTGACTCAACTGTTATGATAACAATAATTCATCGCGCTCAGGTTTCTTACGTAAAATGTGGTCGCATGGACACTTTTAGTTTCTCAAAACATACCCATAGGCATATTGTCTGCAAGAAACAGGCTTGCATGCGACATCGAGTGTCTTTTTTGTTTTAATTGCAATTAAATCTCAAATTATGAAATAATACTATTTATTTACATAATTAAACATAATTTGTTTTGAAATAATACTATTTATTTACATAATTAAACTTAAATTAGTTTAATTGAAATTCGGGATATTACATTAATTGATGCAAACATCATATTATATTCATTAATAATAATATATATGCTAGGAATATTGCTATAAATTGTTAGGAATATTGTTTGAAATATTATAACCCCTTGGTCTCAATTGTATGTGATTTGGTTTTAGTGCATCCAAGCTTAGTCAATCTAGTTTCTAGCAACTTAGTATCGAGTCAAATTGTAAAAGTCCTGTATAGGATACACTTACTCAAGTTGTAATAGAACTAAACTAGAAGTTCGAAGAATGCTGAAGGAATCAACATATTTGAAGATCGAAGAATGCTGAAGGAATCAACATATTTGAAGATTGCTTAAGATGCTAATAAAGGGCTAGCAAACTCCGAAGAATGCTGGACACGCCTAAAAGAATGCTGAAGGAAGAAGCAAACTTGTTGATGAATCTTAGCAAGATTGCTGAGATATCAGTAGACTATCAACTACCAGCAAATGCACAAAAGCAATCAACACACAATACAAAGTCGTGAATCAGAAGGACCCCGACGAATTAGAAGGATCTAAATTACAAGGAAACTCGACGAATCAGAGTGAAAGATAATAAACAGACGCAAGGAAGGTTTCCAGATTCAAACTGAAAGATCCGTTCTGACAAAAACGGCTAAGATAAAGAGATCGCCAATTAGAGACAAGGGAGACATGAAGAGTCTCTATGCTTCGCAAGAAAAAAAATGACAGAGATTGGCGAGCAGAAACTCTGTGTCCAATAGATAAGATTCAAATAGTCGTTTTAATCTTCACCTATAAATAGGTGTTATTAAAGGGAGATAGAGAGGTTCGCAAAAATTCTACAACAGACTAGAAGAGATCTTAATACTCTGTATCCCACTCTAACTCGCATTTGGGCTTATACTTGATTGAAGCTTTACACAAGCTTACATATTCAAAGCTCGAGACCTCTGAAGTATTTCTTCTTAGGTTATCATTGGGATTGTTTCCATCCAAGAAAGAATCTATCAGTCACCTTGCTCTGCAAGCGTGATTATCATAGGCTACTGCCAAAAATAGAAAGGTTATCTTAAGCTTCTTCCAAAGGTTTTGTGCATTCTTTCATTCACTAACATGATTTAGGACATTATCATCTACCCACTGTCGAATATATCCACACACTTGGCGATGAAGTAATTCCCATTCAACACTTGTTTTATCAGTCGGCTTCGCACTAGCAAATACAGGTGAGTAGTAATATTTCACATAGTTGGACCAATTTAGAGTGATCATTCTACTTGTGTTACCCTCCATGATTTGAATCAAACTCAATCACTACAACCTGGCTCTGATACCACTTTGATGGGGTTAAAAACCGCCACATTCAAATCACCAACCAACAAACACAAGCAATAATCAACAAATGAGCCAATCAAAGGACACAAGAATTCTAGCGTGGAAAACTCTCGAATAAGAGAAAAACCACAGGACCCATAAGCCGCTTAAATCATCCACTATATTCAATAATAATGGGTACAACCAAATCATCTCTAGATCAACAAACTAGAGGCACACCATCAATATCAAGATCAAGCACAAGCACACGAGATCTTGGTATATGACAAATCCATCAAGATTAAACACTTAATCTTGGCAAATAACAAGAAACAAATAATAAGAGAAGCAATCAAACCCAAAATTTCTACACTATGTTTCCCATAAACAGACCACCTTAGGGTGCTCAAAAACTGATCTCCACTGTTTAGAATGAAGCCAAGGGAGTCACGAACCTGCTGTCAAAGTTTTGTGGTGATCCAACTGTGTAATTTCCAGCAATCGGTGTTTCATTGCTGCTGCTACAGTGAAAAACAGAATTGGGGTTTTTCAACCCCTTTTTTCCCTCTCTATTTTTGTTTCTTGCTCACTACTTCTCACACCCAACACAGCGGATTTCCCTTATTTTTGTTTAAGATAATAAAGCCTAATGGGCATATTATATATGGTCAAGCCCACATAATAGGTGGACTGACCCAACAGTGTCCTCCAAACAATTAGGGATTGTGACTCACTCTTTGTTGTACCAAGTGATGTATTCTTTTAAGGACTCGTTCTTGCCTTACACGATGGATTAAAAATCATTCGACTTTTTAATTGGATCTCGGCTGCTCAACAAGTGTTGTACAAAGCTTTGATGCAACTTGGCGAATGAAGAGATTGAATATTTTGGCAGTCACATAAACCATTGTAGTGTAGGGTCGGTTAGGAAGGAGATAAATAGATTGCATATGCAAGCTTCATCATTTATGCTATTGACATGACTCATCCGCATCTTGAGTTTATATAGCATCATGAAATCATCAGGATTCGCAGCATTCGGAGTTATATAATTGATTTCACAAAGGGAGAGTCATAGAAGTTAGATGGCTATAAGCATTGGCGAGACTCCTTGGAGTGTGACGTAAGCTTTTTTTCAAGAATAGTAGTTGTTTTTTCAGTTCCTCAAGCTCTGTGTTTTACATGCCTTCTCCTCGTCGGTTTCTGTTACTTATCTTTGATCGAACTCTCTGTGTGAAACTCTTATTGACCTTGAACTGGTAGTTTTGCACCCCTTCCTCTCATTGTTGTCATCTTTATTACGTACTTATTCTTCCATTTTACTGTTTTCTTCCTCAACCTATTCATTCTCATCATCGCTTTCATTTTCATTCTCGTCTTTGAACTCATCATTGTTATCATCTTCCTCGATATTTTCTCCAGCGTTTTCATATCCATCCTCTTCAGCTTCATCTCCTTCATCCTCTTCCACCTCTTGGAAGGCCTCATCTAGGTTTCTTGGCTTCACTTTATTACTTCTCAAGGTTAAGGCTTTCGTGCTTCATATGGATCTGATCTTCTTACGAAGTTCCTCAATTTCCTTTTCCTTGATGACCGATTCCTTCTCTTAGTTTGTGGTAATTTGTTATATCTATTGGTTCATCGACACAAGCAGGAGCTCAATCAAATTTGGACCATGTATTCTTGTGTTTCCTGCACTCCATCGATGCCCTTAGATTCCCATAGACGGCGTCAATTTGTTGATATTCAATTTCGAGTGATCGATAACTTAAAGGATAGATGAAATAGGCAAGAGAACGAAACACTGTTTAAAAGTGTTTGAGAAGTAATGGATGGAATATTTTTCATATATTATTGATCAAGGTATTACACCTATATATACAAGAGGACAAATCTATTCTAGGGAACTATAATCAATCAATATCAATTCTAGC
>JAPKLW010002831.1:0-50310 GCA_026898455.1 Plectranthus barbatus | reverse complement strand
TAGCCATATTTACAAACATACTATTAATATTCTAACAAAAAGTGAGAGAAGTTGTTATTGTGTTTTATTCATATAACATTCACTGTTTTATACAAGTAAGTTTAGCCTAGCTAGGGATCATAATCATCATGATTTAAGGGGTTTAAGTAGCTAATCTCAGGACCCCCGGGATTAGTTACAAAATAGTCATTTTGTACTATGAATGTGACAGCTCGACTTTTTTTGGAGCGTCTTTGAGGTGGAGGTTCTTTACTTATCATCAATGGGCAATTGGCGAGTGTTTCGATTGCTCGAGTTAGGCCATGGTGGCTCGATTGCTTAGATTAGGCCCCTTATTTGTAGACTCTTTCTGACCATGGTCGAGGTCGACCCTTACTCGATGTGGGCTTGTATAGTTTGGTGAACATCAGAATCTTCCGGAGGTTCCCGGCTCCGGCTTGAATGATAGGCTTTGCTCAACTTCCTCCATGGTTTGATTTTGACCATTAACAAAAATAAATATAATATTTTGTATTTAACAAGATAGTTATATTTCATCGGAAATTAAAGCTTTTAAGCTTATTTACAAATTCATTTAAGTATCATTTGTTTATTTGATTCATGTTAATAGTTAAATTATTAACTAAATATGATTGGGATATAATATATTTTTTATTAAACTAAATATAATTTATAGTTTTTAATCAACAAAGTATGTTAATGCATTCTGCAAATTAGTTTCGAGTTAAAATTTGTTTTCAATTTAAAATATCTTCACGTGATTCCATACAAGCACACATCAACAAACTAAAATCTACAAATTTACAAATCAAGTCTAATTTATATCAAAACAAACCCCCGAAAATGGCCAAGCAATTCTCTATATAAACATGGCAATAAACCTGCATTTCTACACACAAAAAAATAAACATTAAACAACAATATAAACTTAGAATCCTGAAACCAATGGCCGGAATGATGAAGCCACTATCCATGATCCTCATCGCCGTCGTGCTAATTGCGATAGCCGTCGCGCCACGAGGCGAGGCCGTAACTTGTCCAGCTGTGGAGAAAGAGGTGCAACCATGCACACCCTACATATTGGACAAAGGCCCCATCGGCAAATGTTGTGCTGCTGTTAAAAGCCTCGTCGCCAGCCTCAAGACGAAGGCGGATAGACTGGCCGCATGCAATTGCCTGCAGAGTTTGGGGAAGAATCAAAAAGGCATCAACTTCGAAAAGGTCGACGGTCTCCCCAAAAAATGCGGCGTCAATGCTCCCTACATTGTCATCGCCCCTTCAATTGATTGCTCCAAGTATGTATTATCATGCATATATATTATTTTTTATTATAATTTTTTTCATTTATTGGAACAAATTAATTAATATATTAATTTTTATGTGGTGTTGTGTTGTACAGGATCGTTAAATCATGAGCTTAAGGGGAAGAAATGGATTTCCGGCCGGCAGCAGGGATTTATATGTAATAAATATATAATTAAATAAAACAGTGAAATCCAAAATATGTATGAATGCATGTATTATTACTTGTCATAATAAATAAATGGATACTTCTATGGTTATAAATAATCCCGATCCAAATCCTATATTAAATTCTTAGATTAAGAATTTTATAGTTTTTTACATCATAGATTGAAATCTTTGTCTGAGGAATCTGATCGGCATCCAAACCATCTTTTCAATTTTAATAGGGAATACGATAATATTAACATGTCGTATAAGTCATGTGAATTAATTACTTGTATCGAAATTATTATTATTCAAATATGAGTTATTTAATTATAAAATATTGAATTATCAATTTCTAGATTAATAATGAAATTAACTATATTAGTTAAACATAAACACAAATATAACTAATTAGTTACTGAAAATACAAAACATATGTAAGGCCATTATCTACTTACGTATATCTAATAAAATAACTAGTAATAAGTACTTGTAAATCATAATAGTTATATATTTATATATTGGATAAATTGGGGAAAATACTCTAAATTATTGATGTTTTTGGAAAAATACCCCAATCAATTTCTATAAGTTAAAAATACAAAATTTTTACTTCCATTTATGAATTATACCCTAATTTATTGATATTTTGGAAAAATACCTCAATGTATTATTATTAATTAAAAATGCCTCAATCTTTAATTTTGTTTATGAATTATACCAAAACGAGAAATATTATTGGCCACACAATAATGGCAGTCAAAATAACTATCATCGTTCGTATTAAATTAATGTACCAAATAATCAATATTTGTTATATAGTCAAATGCATTTATCTTCCGAAAAGTATTTAAAACTTTATGATTTGCTCTTTTTTTTCTTCGATTGCTTGAATTCCTTATTTTTTCTCTCAATGCATATTTTGACGTGTGATCTTGTATCGAAATGTATGCACCTTCGTCTTGGATTGGACATTACACCAAACGAAGGAAACAAGAAAAAGAGTAGAACATTACTTTTCAGAATATATAGAAAATATTGATTACTTGATAAATTAAATTTAACACAAATGAAGATAGTGATTTTGACTGCCATCTTTGTGGAAGCTAATAATATTTCTCGTTTTGGTATAATTCGTAAGCAAAATTAAAGATTGAGGTATTTTTTCAAAATATTAATAGAACATTGTATAATTCATAAATAAAAGTAAAGATTGAGGTATTTTTAACTTAGTGAAATAGAATAGGGTATTTTTCCGAAAACACTAAAAGTTTAGGGTATTTTCTCCTATTTATCCTTATATATTTGCTATTAGTTACTTGATTTGTAATAAAAATTACTTTTAAAAAGTTTTTTCAAAGATTTGTTGATATGAATTGCCGGATCTAAGTAGAGCCCCTAGTTGAAATATTTTTTTGCTTTCATAGTATGATTATTTGAAATTTTTATGGGATAATCTTCCTCATAATTAAGGAAAAAGAGTTGCGAAAAAAAAAAGAAGAAGAGAAGGTATGCGTATGATTGCAACATAAAGCGGAAGATAGGCGGAGCATGGGCAATGTGATTGTGATGTTGGAAAATGAGGGTGAACTGCAATGAAATATATTAAATGTGACGTGTAGGGAGATAGAGTCCATGGCTGTTAGGCTTAGGGTTAGGTTAGTAAGGTATACCAAAATTTGTTTGTAATATCGTATATTTTACTGAAATTTAATGTATGAAAAAAATGATAGTGTATCGTACCAAATTTTTTTTGGTATTTTCAATATACTATGCAGTACCGTACCATACCATACCGTTTCATTTTTTGGCATTTCCGTACCGTACTGTACCGAAAATTTAAATAACCTATTTATGTTAACAATTCTAAAACAATACAAATCATTCATATTTATGTCTCAATAAACACATTATAACACAACAAAATATAATAAGATAAAAGATAATAATTTTACATCTCAACATTAATGGGTTGAATTAGTTTTTTATTTATTATATTTAATTTCTACGGTTTAAATATTTTATTTAATATATTTTATTTTTAAAAATAGTTTAGATATATTTTAGTATATTAAGTATTTTATTTTAAAATAAAAATAATATTATATTTTTGTTACGGTATATACTAGTATACCGTAAATATTGAAAAATGTATATCATTACCGTGCCGAAAATTCTCGGCACGGTATGATACCTTACCAAAAATTACGATATACCAAAAATTTGGTAAGTTCGATATTTTTTCGGTAAGGTATTTACGGTATTTCGGTAATTTTGTACATCCCTAGTTAGAGATTATAAGAGGGTTTAAAAATGTGAAAGAATAGAGAAATGGTGAAGTCGTATTGTTTATTAATAAGAGATTATTGGTTTAAAATTATTTAAAAAATATTTAAGTGTGTGAATTAAAATAAATATATTTATAATTAGAAAATGTGAAACTTTAATGTGAGTTCCAATTTCAAAAGTGTTCTTATTAATTCATGCAAACATCATGTTTTATTTATTAATAATATATAGATATAGGCAAAGTCTCAGATGAGATGATCTCATCATTTTTATTGTGAGACGAATTTAATGAAATGATGTATTTTTTATTGCAAATGATGTCCACCATTTTTATTGTGATATGAATTTAATGAAATGGTGTATATCTTTATTGCAAATGATGTATTTCTTTGTTGCAAATAATGTAATTCTTAAAAATGAAATGATGTATTTAACTTATTGAAATGAAATATTAAGGTCGATCTCACAATAAAAAAAATAGTCAGACCGTCTCTGAGACCAACTCATAGATATATATGCATGATAATAGATAAGTTTTCTTATATCAAACTAAATATAATAATTTCTAACAAACAAGATAGTTATATTTGCTCCGAGATTAAAATTCGATTACAAAGCTCCATTTATAAACTTATATACAAATTTATCGATGCTCAATTTATTCTTCTGATTTATTTTTATAGTTAAATTCATATATTTAATGCTTTTTATATTTTATCTTTTTGTATTGTGATATAATACATTTTTTATTAAACTAAATACTCATTTCGTTTCAATTATATGGTCCATGTAAGTATTTTAGGGTGTTCCAATTATATGATCCAATTTCATATTTTTATATCTTTTTTTATGGTAATTCACAAATACAGCCTTGAATAATTTTGAAAACGAAAATATTAAATGTAATACTATGAAAAAGATAAGTTAATTAATACTATTAGAAGAGAATAATATTGAAATTTTGTTTAAATATATTATTTTCATAAATACTCTTTTACAAACGTGCAACATCAAATTAAACTGAATAATTGAAAGAGGGAGTAAGATTTATAGTTTTTAATCAACAGTGTTAATGCATTCAACAAATTAATTTTGGGTGATTCTAAATGCAGCCTCATTTTTACTAATTGTAGCCCCTTCAAAAAATAAAAATTTAGGATGTTTTATGTTATTAAAATTTTAATCCTGCAACCTTTATTTTAAAATCTAATTAACAAATTAAAATAAAAATATAGCCCCATCATTAATTGAACCATAACTCCAAAATGAGTCATTAAAACAAGAAAATGGATGAACCTGCTTCTCATCCAATTCCAAATGTTTTTTATTTTCTATTTTGTCAGATATCCGTTTTTTTCTCTCAACAGCCATGGAGGTACAAGCTCCTCCGCTTGCGCCGACGTGTTGGATCAATATCCTCAAGCAGCAACCCCACAACAACCAAAACAAGAGCAAACTGAACTTTTCTTACCGCCGCCCAAAAACTCGTGGGGAGCTGGTCATCAACCTAGGGAATCGCCGTTGCGGTTGTTGACGCTAACGCCATAATCCAGGGCGGAGAGAAGCTCTTTCACTCCGCTGACCGATTCGTCTCCGTCGCCGAGGTCATCAGCAAAATTCGCAATCCCTCCTCCTGCCATGCGAAGAAAAGAATGCTTGAAAAATAAATAAATAAATATATATATATAGAGGTTAGATCATATGAGAATAGATATTAATGTAAGAAATGAGAATAAATCTCAGCCTTTGATTTCACAAGATCTGCGGTCATGCTTTAATAATTTCCGTCTTCATTTTATCCTCCGCGAAGTTCATTATAACATATTTAAGGGTATCATTGTCATTTATCCTCATGGTATCTCCCTCAAATAATTTCTATTTTCATTTTATCCTCCGCGAACTTCATTTTTACATATTTGGATCTGTAATTCCATTTCTTTTCGATTTTTCATAAGATTTCGATTGTCTTGTTGAGTCATCCAATACTCTAAAATTAAATTAAATTTTATTATTATTTAAATGAATTTTCTAATTTAATGAAGTTTTAAATAGATAAAATGAACTTAACATATTCTTCTGAAAAATTGATTTTATTTTTATTTAATTTAATCTTTTCCATTTAATGAAGTATAAAGGAGATAAAATGAAGAGAACTGTTTCTAAAAATTTGATTTTTTTCATTTAATGATGTATATAGGAGATAAAATGAAGAGAATTGAAATCATTTTTTCCGAAAAATTGATTTTATTTATTTTATAATGAACAACAATTGAGATAAAATGAAGAATAACTAAGATAAAATGAAGAACTGCTAAGATAAAATGCATGTCACGTGTAACATCAAAATTTACATCGAATTTATTTTATAATGAATCACAATTGAGATAAAATGAAGAATAACTAAGATATAATGAAGAACTGCTAAGATAAAATGAAAGTCACGTGTAACATCAAAATTCGAATCGAATTTATTTTATAATGATTCGCAATTGAGATAAAATGAAGTATAACTAAGATAAAATGAAGTATATAATACATAAAATAAACAAAACACAACTTTTGCGCCCTGTACGTTCGTAATGACTATGTTGCGCTTAAATGAAGTAAAATGAGGATAAAATGCCGCGCGTTTTGTTGAAGCTTGTATGCAATCTGGATCGTTGATGTTGTCAAATCTATGAACGAGATTTATTCTCATTTCTCACGTTAAACCCTCTTCTCACTAGATCAGCCCCCTATATATATATATATATATATATATGGGTGCGTTATAGTGACAACCATTTCTTAGATGTGATATAAGATCAATTTTGAATTATCAGATTATATAATGGACGATGCAGATTTTACTTTTTTGTTTTTTAAATTCGTTGCAGTTTTAGGTTAAAAGAATTGCATATAAGGGCAAATTTGTACAGATAAGTTTCCAACTTAAATCCACGATTTGAATTTCCTTAAAAATAGGAATTTAACTGCCCTATTCAATTTTGATCCCTAAATAATCGCATTTAATATTTCACCCAATCATAATTTCTAATCTCTCCCTAGCCGGTGACATATTAATGAAGAAAAGACGGATAGAGAGACGAACACGTGAAGCCACCGCCGCTACATTCCGTCTGCCGCCACAGTATTTTAAACACGTCCTTTCAAATCTTATCAGATCACACAAATCTGCAACTACTTCGTTTAATTGTATTACTTAGTTAAATAATTGATATATGTTAATTTTGTTATATTTTCAGTTGGGCTTACTTTATTTTTTTCATATAATATTCAGTTTTAATGTTCATCCTTGTGGTTGTTTTTTTTTTATTTGTTTGCATTTTTTCAATAAAGTAGTTGCTTGTCATTTACTCAAATACATGCATTTAATCACATATATCATTGCAGTGTTAACTTTATCATGACTGCATTATTTTGCAAATTCCATAAAAATAAAAATTAACTGAGATATATACATATCAGTAATTATTTTGATGCATTATTAGTAAAAACCTCATAAAAAAACCAAATTCCATATCAATAAAAATTGTATTTTGTAAACATTTAAGTTGCAATATATTGAACTTTTTTGCACTATTTAAAGAAAAAAATTGCATTTTTTAGTGGAAAAATTTGCATACATAAGTTTTATTTGTAATCAGAATTATATTACATGATTTTTTTTTCTAATTTCGTTGGATTTGATTAGTATAATAATATAATTCAAATTTTAATTTTCTTTTCATTCTAATTTTATGGGGTTTGGATATCTTAATTATCGCATATTAATTCTTATTCATGAATCTCAAATTTTGAGCAATTTATTTTATGGTTTTATTTCCTAATTTTCTTGTTTAGCACTACTACATTCTTTTATGTGATAAAATTGCATTATATAGCCTATAATGTTGCAATATTCTAAATATATTTATTGATACATATAACAATATTTATATTACCGTTGAAAAGTTGCAATATTTATCCAAATATAATTGCATTATATAAATTAATTTGTTGCAGTGTCTGAAATTATGATACGGGACTATAATATGTAATATTATACCACATACAGTTGCACAATTCATAAAAAATAGTTACATTATATAAACAAATTTGTTGCAGTATTTTAAAATATGACATGAGGCTATAATACATAATATCATACCTCTGATAGTGGCATTTTCTACTCAAAATAATTTCATTTTATAAATCAACAACTTGAATTATCGGAATGCAAATTCATTATCCTCATCAAACTTCTTCTTTCCATTACTGTCACTCAAATCGCACAAAAAATAATGCAACTATACAGGCCTAAATAATGCAAATATACCGGCCTAAATAATGCAAGTATACAACATACTTAAATATTAGAACAAAATAAAAAGAAAATGAAGTTCAACCAAAATCCACTGCCGATCTCATTATCGCACATACATGCTACACAAGAACCCACATACACACGCTCATCTCTCTATACATGGATGAGGAGAGAGGGAATAGAGAGAAGGTGAGTTCGTGCACTTACACATGCTTCTCTCTATATATATGGACGGGGAGAGAGAAGGAACATACCGAAGGTTTGTACGAGAATAAAAGAGACCACCATTAATATCGTCGTTGTCGTCCAGATTTTTTATTACTCATTGAAACTGCCATTGCCGTTAAAAAAATTAATTGATTGTGCTGGAAGAATTAAAAACAAAGTAAATAATAAAAATTTATATTCAATTTATGTATATAATTTTGATTATAAATCATAGAAGAGAGATTTTAGGAGGTGGTTATGTAATATTATATTTGAAATATGTTAATTACTATTAAGTCCTTAATGCAATTTAAAAATAATTAAATTAAATAAGATAATAAATTCAAACATTAAATTTGGACTATTCAAAATTCAAAATTAAAAGTCCAGATTAGTTCTTATCTCTCATGTGGGAGGTGGTTCACATATGAATACAACTATATATATATATATATATATATATATCTTTGGAATTGGATGAGAAGCAGCTCCATTTTCTTGTTTTTTCGAGAGGTTAATGATTCATTTTGGGGTTATGGTTTAAATAGTGATGGAGGCTACATTTTTATTTTAATATGTTAATTAAATTTTAAATTAAGAGTTGCAAGGTTAAAATTGTAATAACATAATATATCTTCAAATTTTTATTTTTTGAAGGGGCTACATTTAACAAAAATGAGACTGCATTTAGAATTGCCCCATTAATTTTATGTTTAATTTTTTTTACAATAAAGCATAACAAAAGTAATATATATATATATATATTGCTCCTAGGGAATGATTACATTCCCTCCAATTCAAAACACTCTTAAACTAAACAATAAATTTCAAACTAGAAAATCTGGATTTCAAAATTATTATGTTCCTTAAAAATTAAGTATAATTTCTCAATGCATTATATATATAATGATTAAGCAACATATATATATAATACATAATATAAAATTAAATAATATTAAATTGTTTTTATTTTACACTAAATAAGTAAGTTCGGATGAAGTACTATTTTTGAATAAAATGGCCTTTTCACTGTATTATAAGATGATATGCATTTCATATAATAGAAAAAAAATATATATATAACATGTATTGTATGACTGTAGGAAAAATATGAAAATCAGTGCATCATTGTATATTTTTATGTTGATTACTGTAAGTAATCTAACAAGTAGTTCTCCTTCAAAATTTTATAACTCAATAACATTTAATCAAAAGTGTATTCTCCTTCAGCTAGAGGTGTCTGTCTATGAATTCTGGATGAAACTCCACTGCAGAAATATAGAAACATCACGAGGCTGCAAGAAACACTATTGCATGTCCTCGCGTAAATGGTTTAAGCGCCCTGCTTGCATCCCATAGGTTATAGGTTCAAGCTTCAATATGTATCTGTGTGGAGTGGAATTTAAATCAATAGGTACAGCTGTATACAAAACTTTGCATGCCACAGGTACAAGACAATGCAACCTTAATTAGGTTGAATTTCTAACAAGAACATAAGCCCAGATAAAATTTGTATTCCAACCAGATGTCCCAAGAAAAGTGCGAAAAAACATCAACGAAAGAACTTGGAAACAGAGCAAAATAGCAAAAACTTTGCACAACCCAGATTTACCACTTCATGGATCATATGGACCTCTAGATGATAGCTAATTATACTCCCTATTACTATTATCACGACACCATTTACGAGCATCAAAACAAGTTAAAAAGCACTCTCTAATGCGGCCTAGAGTAAGTTCTTTGACTGAAAAGTGTGAAATGAAACTACATTTAACTCTGCTAGATTCTGAAAATATATCACAAAAACATATTTGGATGCATACCTATGCATCATGAATCCTTCTTTATGCTGACATGAGATGCTACTTCACAATAACGCAAAGGTTGAACACTAAGTTTCTCACTTATTCACATGCAACTATAATGATTGTTATCAGACGAGTGTAAAAACTAGAGAGAAACGTAACAGCTACAAAGCTCACAGAACAAAGAAAAAAGAGGGACTTCCTGTTCTTTCAAGACTTGAGTAAATATTGGATATCAAAGTAAGAAATAAATATTTAAGAGAGATTAGTTCATGTAACTCACTAGTATTTCCTGGAGAGAATCCTAAGCACAAATAAAAAGCTCCATAAACTTGTTCATCATGCAAATTATGCTTCACCCAAAGCGAAAGAGCCGGCCATTCTTCTGGTGATCTGCATGTATAACTGTTTTCGAGCATTCACCCAGCTGTGCGCTGTTTAAAATAGAAGTTAGTTACAGAAGTTAGTGATCTGAACAGTCATTCTATGACAACTTATTCAAGTGCCCTTGGCTGCTTTGACGGAAACGAACTAATAATCACATGGTACCATCGAGGCTCTAAAGGCATAGTTTAAGAGAATACACGATTGCCTATGAAGTAAAAAACTAGAGCATCAAATTAATTGCAAGAATCCAACTGGTTAAAGGATCATTTGATTAGTCATCTTACAAGTTGATCCTTAAATCCTCCAAATCAAAAATGCTTTTTGTATCCCAATCATGGAAAGTTGAAGATTGAGGGAAACAAGAATAAAGAGAGAGGATGCATTATTGTATTCATCTAGTCCTAATGAAAACTCAAACTCTTGGGAGGCAAGGTAATAGACAAGCAAAGAGTATTCATGTTAAATCTCGCAATAACATCACGTGTGCAGAACCATTCTGGGGTATTGCATCAACCACTCGTACATCCCATATTGGGAACAATGTTAGCCCCATATTTTACTCTATTTCACCGCGTCATCATATTCTGCAGAAATACAGGATTACTATATTCTATGAACTATAAGGGTGCATAACACAGAAAGAGAAAACAATGCGTTGTTCTCTCAAAGGCAAAGTGAGAACTCCATTTATATAACATTAATTGATCACAAATCTTCTGTCAGTACAAAGAATTATAGGCATGTTTCTACTGAAACACAATGTGGTTGGACATAGAGATTCAAAGAATGCGTTCCGAACAGGAGACAATATGGGCATAGAAGCGCTTTCACATCCAGTTACAAGAATACACAAATGTGTAACATGTTCTCTGTGTAAATGATAGATATATTATGCAATAACTCCATGCAAATTCAGAATCAAAAATCTTGAATTCATGGAGCAAGATCTACCTTTTGCAGTATGTGGTGGACACACGAATCATGGAAAGCCCTGAGGCATTATGAATGCTATAATCAAACTAATTATGAACAATCTGTATCTGCTTTTGTTGCTTAACTAACGAGCCTTAAAGATTTATCTCAAACATTACACCATATCAACACAGATTAATTCTTAGCATTTAACCTCCACAACTTTACATCTAGCATTCAGGATCAAATGTGCTTAAAATTAAGGTAACAAAGAAAATTGGCAACAACTTCTCTACATTTCTACTCAATTATAAAGAACTCTACAATCCATAATCCGCTATATTTTCTATCTTCTGCTGTAATAAAGTCCCAACTCTGCGAACGAACGAAAGAACTTACCTGAAAAAAAATCACCATCATCTACGGCCAGAAACAGAAAGCCCTCATCGACCGCACCGATCAAACTATGTCGAGCTCCCGGGATTGACCTTTCCGGTCAGGTCCGGCCCGTGAGGACGACGCCTTACAGTTGGACAAGTAAAGCATCATCGCGGCGAGCAGAATCCCGAGAAGATCAGCGGCAGCGTCCTTATCGGAAGCCCCGGCCGATTTAAAATAACCTAGTTCATCGGCGAATTCTTTAGCAGCGCCGGCGGCTAGGGATATGAGGGATCCGATCCAAATGCTGCGGCGGCGGAGGAAAGGGTAACGAGTTCGGGCCGCGAGTAGAGAGGAGACGACAGAAATGGAGAAGCAGAAAATAATATGGTAGAGTTTGTCGAGGGCCAACCAGTCGTCGCCGCTTTCCATGGGGCGTCGCGGAGCCTTTCTTCCGCCGTTTTACACACTTTGAATGATTTTGCTACTGCTTTTGACTCCTTGTACTAATATTTAGAAATTCATTTAAATTTATCAAAAAAAATTTATCTAATAAACTTTAACAAATTAAAACCCCAATAATTCTGCAAAAGATTTAATTCATTTACAACCCTATTCATAACAAAAAAATAATATCTTTCACATTACATATTTGGTTGAATCTTGTATGTGAAACCATAAACAAATAACGAAAGCAAAATAAATTCAATAAATATATCAAAATGCTGGTCATCAATCACAATATCAGCAGCTCAAGAAGATGCATATCATCGAAATGAAAACAGAGGCCAAAAAAAAAAAAAAAAGGAGATTCATATTTATCCTAACACATCTTGAAATATTTAGATTTTCTCGTGCTAATTCATCTTGCTGAGCAAATCGTTGATAAGATCCTTCCTATTCCCAGAATCTCCACCATCTTCAAACCGTTTCTTCTTTCCCTGCAATGCCTTTTCTGGATTGCTCAGCATAAAGGGGCAGAGGAATCTATTGACTTCCTTGAAATGGGAACCAACATTAACAATTTCATTCACGATATCTTCTATGCATATGATGTTATGCTGGCCCAATTCCTGCCAACAAGCGTAAAATTCGTTGAGTTAAAAATTTATAACGAGTAGGAAATTACGAATGCAATGGCATCATTCGGTTCATACCTGTTCCACAATGTTGTTATCGGTCAAAGGAATCCTCTGCTTGTCAACTCTTACAACACCTTTCTTGTAAATCAGGTCCTTGACACTCTTCACATTGGGATACCTACACCACATAATATATTGTTTCAAAACACCCTCTAATTGAGAATTAAATAGCTTTGGAATATTGAACATGCTTCACCAGAGTTTAATTTTAAATATACAAAGGGAGCACAAGAAATCAAGTCAGCATGATATATAGAGAAACATCGGAGAAAAACAAACAATAGAATCTTTGTACATTTTACTTTGAAAACCTTTGAACTTCAGAGTTTGTATGAGATCTACATACATTTCTGTGAATGCTTATATACTAGGTTTAGGGACAAAACTAAAAGAAGCTCATGCATTACAATTTACAAATGTACAAGATTGTATATACATGAAAACCTTCAACTAGTTTTCGGTGGATAGCGAGCAAATTGTATTAAATTTCAAGGAGATTCTGCCACATTGATTGAGGCAAATATGAAAACAAATACTAAGTCGAAAAGTATTCCATTTGAACGAAACACGGGATAACTATTTCTGAAGCTCAAGCATGTAGGCTAACTCTTAGGACTCCTGACTTAACAATAACTAGAAAAATAAAATCATGAATGCTTTTTATAGCTTAAATCATCCATTTACTTCACGCAGACAAACAAATGTATCAGACAAATTGTGAAACACATGAACAAATAGTTAAAAAAAACATCACCAAGCAATCCAAATAGGCAAATCTTTATTTGGATTGGGATCATGAATTATAGAGCATCAGTAAGCGAGCAACGTACCCATAAGTTACATAAGGCTCCACCTTTTGTAAGATTTGCATTATTCCTTCATTGGCCTTCACAAAAACACCGCTAAATCTTTTCCTCAAGTTCAAAGAATGAAGAATCTTCCGAGTGTTTGGATGCATGTCATTTTTTCTGAAAAGACAAATCAAATTAGAAATTCTAAGAAGCTGAAAACAAATATTCAAAGGAATATGGTAATGTGAGCCAACCCTCCAATACGAATGACAAACAGAAGCTTGGATTCCGGTGTCACCAATCCTGGTCTACTGCGCTTCCCCCTACTTTTCATTTGAATGAGGTCCAATTCCTAAAAATCAAACGGCATATATAAACAATCTTCAATCAATACAAGTTTACAGTAATCCTTATATTTCGACAAAAAAACTGTAAATTATATAAGAGGCTTATACTGAGGAAACAAGCAATACGCCCACGCCCAAAACAGAAATTTCAAATCTAAACATTCTGAAAATCACAGCATAATCAAGACACGTATTACCCTATCGCGGTATTCTCGGATGAATTGCTCGGGCTTCTTGATTATAAAATTTCCAGCTTTCTTATTCTTGGCCTTCTCCTGCTGCTGAAGTTTTCTTCTAATTGCCCACTGTTCATTGTTCCTCCTTTTCTTCAACACCACCTCCGGTATATAATTGAGGGCAATCGGCGCTCCCTCTTCGGCAGCCATGAATCGATATTCTGAAAACTAAAGAGAAGTAAGCCGACGATGATGGCGGCTTATGAAAACCTAAACCACAACACTATCTATTTAACATAAAAATAATAATTAAAAAAAATAATGGATTGGTATTTTTATCAATATATTTCTTGGCCTGGCCCATAATCTAATTAACATAAAAAATTATATCTATAACTCCTCACCTCTTTTTTTTTTTCGGCCCATGGAAACTATCCTAAAATAATTATATAGTAATTAAGGTAACTAAAATTATTAACACATAAAAAATACAATCATTTAAGATAAAAAGTCGTGTATATAATTCTAAGTCCAAAAACCGTCAACACTTTTGATATTAAACCAGTATTTATGTGCCTACTTATTTTGCTTGATTTACGCCAACATTCATACCCAAAAAAAACTAATAATCTCATGCATTTTTGTATTATAATCTGCACTAGTTTTCATAGTATACTACAATACGTGAGTGTTGAGTTTAAATAAAAGTAAGTTGACAATATGAAAGAAAACAGTAAATGACCAAAGGAGTTTATAGTGGTTCGGACTCTAAAAGTCATGTGTCCACTCTTCAGACACAAGTCTGGAAATTTACTAAGTGTTGGATTTATAAGGTGATCCTACGATCTATCGCTTGCTGAAGAATGCCACATCCTTCAGTCCGCAAGCTCCTCGTTTAATCCTTTGATCATCCTTCACTTCGCAGCTCCTTGGAGTGTGGACACACCATGCAGCCTCCTTGTCGCTGGATTGGGGTGTTTATAGTTTCCCCGAAACTTTCAGCACGACGGCAGATAGCTCGTAAAAGTCAAAGTACAAGATGTACTTGACTGTTGTAATCTTTCTTGGAGAGAAAGATTAACAAGAAATAACTCAAGAACAGATGTTCTGAGTCTCGTGTTCACTAAGGCCACACACAGAAAAGCTAATCAGCCTCTAACTTCGAGTTGGGAATTTGAACGCTTCAGCAAGTTCGCAAGTTCGATTTTAGGTTAGGTGAGTGATGAGTTCATATTTTCACTCATTATTTGTTTGATTTATCTTTGTTTTTAGTTGCATTTTAGTTTAATTTAGTTGTTTTTATTGCATGAATCCTTCTACGAGGGTATTGCGCTTGTAGTGCTATATTTTTGCAGGTTAGAGGTCGAATTCACCGAAAATCCATACCGAAAGCAGTGAATGTTCAAAGTGCATGGATTTCATGACGAACCGAACCGCCAAATCCAAATAAACTCGGACCATTCATGGATGTTGAGAACAATTACCAAACGATAAACCCTAGCATGCTCCTATGAATTTAATCCAGTGGATTTGAGTTTTACCTTAACTCCGTAGGGTCTGAACCGATCTTTCGCGTTTGAATTCCATTCCCTTGATTCAACCACACGATTAATTAAATCTGCGGAAATAGAAATCAGCAATAGATCTAATTTCTAGATTTAATTAATAAGAAAGAGAAGATGAGAGTAATATGTTCTCCATATTAGATCTTCAGATCTGTATCCCAATGATGTTCAATCCTAAGTAGTTTTTTATTAACACATAAAAAATACAAGGAGTTTTATCGATCTAGGACCCGAAAGATAGTTTAATTATCGATTCAGGACCCGAAAGATTAATTATCAATTCAGGACCTAAAAGATCATAAAAATTCTCAATCCAGGACCCGAAAGATCATACAATTCTCAATCCAGGACCTCAATATCAGGTCCTGGATTGAGAATTGTTTGATCTTTCAGGTCCTGGATTAATAATTCATCTTTCGGGTCCTGAATTGATAATTAAACCATCTTTTGAGTCCTGGATCGACAATTTAAAAAGTCGTGTATATAATTCTAAGTCCAAAAACCGTCAATACTTTTGATATTAAACCAGGATTTATGTGCCTACTTATTTTGCTTGATTTACGCCAACATTATTACCCAAAAAAAACTAATAATCTCATGCATTTTTGTATTATAATCTGCACTAATTACCTAAGTATGTGCATTAAAATGATTTACTCAATTAATCTGCACTAGTTTTCATAGTATACTACAATACGTGAGTGTTGAGTTTTAAATAAAATCTTAACTTTTTGGCCTCTACATATTTGATTCTTAGCTTAATTGTGCAATTACAATGAACAGGAAAAATTGCACAAATAAGTTAAGAATCAAATATGCAGACGCCAAAAACTTAAGATTTTAATTTGTGGACACCCATAAGCTAACCGTCTTTACTAAAAACGGTTTATACTTCAATTTTACTTAAACCATCTATACTAAAGACAGTTTTTGTAAATCATTATCACAATTTTAGTTAATTTTTATTTAATTAGCGTAAAAAAGATAAAAACTAAATAAATCTTGAAAAATAAATTAAATTTGAATGAGAAATAGGATATGAGTGAGAAAAAATGAATTGGTGAGATATATAGACAAAAAAATTTGGTCAAAATTGATTTGAAGGAGCACCGATGCCATTTTCAAAGTTGCATGGTAAAAATTATGAGTTTTTTTTAAAGTACTGGAAATATTTATTGGAGTTCTTTATCATTTTCTCACTCAAATTTGATTTATTTTTCAAAATTTATTTAGTTTTTTTTATTTTTGACACTAATTAAGTAAGAATTAACTAAGATTGTATTAATGATTTATAAAAACCGTCATTAATATAGACGTTTATAAAAAGCAGCTTTAGTAAAGACGGTTATCTTATGGGTGTCCATAATTTAAAATCCTAACTTTTTGGCCTCTACATATTTAATTCTTAGCTTATTTGTGCAATTTTCCTATGTAATTCAGAGCCACGGGCGCTCCATCTTCTGCCGCCATAATAAGAAAATAAGAAAAATTTGGCAAAAAACGATGATGAGACGGCGCTTGAGAAAACCCTAGAAAATTTGGGTAAGAACGAATGAACTATGATGAAGATGGCAGATCTAAAACTCTGGAAGCGATTAAAATAAAAACAATACCATTTTAAAGAATATTAAAGAATATAAATAAAATAATTGATTTGTATGAAACGAACAATTAATAAGTTTTATAATTATAACTAGTACTATTTATTTTACGAGTTCCACGAAATATTCGTGTGACATTTTTTCTCATTTAAATTTCAATTCAAGATTTTAGTTATATTTATTATTTTAAATTTTATTGTATGGAATTAAAAAATTCCAAAACTTACATATATAATAAGGAAATAAATATATATATGTAAAAAATGTTGTGGTGATTAGTATAAATTATTTGAATAAAATATATACAAAATATATATATATTGAAAGTAAAAATTACACATATATTACGATTTACTTTTAATTTATATAAGAGAAAAATAAATATAAAATAATAATAATAATAATAATAATAAATATATATATATATATGCCGATATATTGAGATATTATATTTTTTCTCGAGATTTCTATGCACTTAAATTTTATGCCACATTTTAAATTGACTTTTTGATATAATAATAGAAAATCTGCAAAATTAATTTCAAGAACTGAATGGTTATTATTGCTGAATAAATCTTAATTATTTTAGGTGGAACTAGAGGTGGCCACGGGCCGGTTCGACGGTTCCAAAAAGGTGGAACTGGAACCGGCCCTTGTATAAATGGTTACGGTTCTGGTTTGGAATCGGCGATTTGATGAATATTTTATTTATTTTTTTCAACAACACTTGGCGCTCTCTGATTTGTCGATTTTCAAAATTTTAAAAATTTATTCCGCCGGTTAAACGGTCCGGAACCGGAATCGCCGGTTTGAAACCGTTTTTTCTTTTTTTTATTTAATTTCTTTCCGACGGTTTGGAACCATCGATTCCGGTTCCGGTTAAAACCTTGAACCTGAACCGGCCCGTCAGAAAATGGTTCCGATTCCAAACAGTTTTCGATGGTTCCGGTTCGGAACCGTGAACCGCCAGGCCGATTCAGGTGCGGTTCCGGTTCGCAATGGCCATCTCTAGGTGGAACAATTGTATTAATTATGTTGGAAGGGAACATTTATGGTTGTGATTATTTTCTTTAAATATATAGATAGATTTCAATATTATATAGATTCATATTGCATTTTTATTATGATAAGCGAAGATGAAGCACAACACTAAAAGGGCTTGGAAGTTTCTTTAATTAGAATTTTTGAAAATGAAACATGTATTGTTACAAATAATTTACAATAACACTCCTTATTTCATGTAGTATAGTACTTATTTGCAATAATATTCAATCAAGTTGTCACGATTAAATTAGAGTTCATGAGAGTTTTTTCAATTGAAAATTTTAACAATGGTGTTTTGCTAAAATTACAGGAGCCCTGGTGACCAAACATAAAATCCGCGAAGACAAAGAATGCAAATATGTTGTTGATTACTGTGAGAGGAGTTTACTAGAATAAATCATGTATATGATTTCAAGTTATATTTACATCTCTGTTGTATTTAATCAATGGGCATCAAGTAATTATAGAACCATTTTAAAATTTTGCCTAAACAAATTGATTTTGTATAATCTTACAATTTACTTTGTTTATAATCATAAAAAACTATGAAAATTCAAACTTATTCTGTAAAAACGAAATATGAAAGTTTTTAGAGCATTATAATAATCTGAAGACTTCAATATTCTTCTATCAATATTAATATAAAATTATTATAAAATATTAAATATGACTTTATTTTAAATGGTATTTTAACCAAAATAACTTATAAAAGGCTGCAAAGATCATATGTATGCATAGTTATAATCTATATACTATAAAAATAATCTATATGAGGGAATGGGTTGGATTAGGTTGGGAGAAAAGACACAATGGTGCGGTGCATATAGTTTATGAGACGACGACAAGATTGGAAGAGGTGGGGAGAAGATTGTGCGGCGTAGATCTTGGTTCGATTTTGATGGAAACGATAGGAATCGGGTTATTGAGAAGTGTTGCGGCGCTGAGAGGGAAATTAGGTTTTGGACTTATTTATATCTAATGTGTTAGGTCACAAAATTATTTCTTTTTCCTATTTTTTTTAGCATTATTTCTTTTTCCTGTTACTGGGCTTCATACTCAACCTATTATATTGGACCAAAATATTCATTAACAAACTTCATTTGATGAAGCTATATTCAGCGTAAATATTCTTAAATTTAACGAGTGCCAAAATGAAAGGAATGTGATTATGTATTGAATTTGACAGAGTCTTGGTACAACTTGATAGCAGGAAAAAGGATACAAAAATTGGGTGAATTTCCCCTATTTATAGACGAAAAGGTGAAAATAAAAAACCATAACTCCCCTGGTCGTCGGGGAGCACGTGGTCGCCAAAAATCCTGCAACTACCCGTAATTTTCAGGGTCAGTTAGGGTCAGCAACGGCTACCCACCGTTAAGTCCCCACAGGGGTTGCTTCCTCTCCTTAGTGGTGAGCTCGTCGTGGGGTCAATATAGACCCGAAGATGGGGTCGGTAGTGACCCCGATCCTTAGACTGCGCTACCGAATCATTTGGAAGGTAGTGTCCTCTCCTTGGTGGTGAGCTCGTCGTGGGGGACGATATAGATCCGGAGATGGGGTCGGTGGTGACCCCAATCTTTTGACTGCACTACCGAATCTTTTGGAAGGTCGTGGTCCTCTCCTTGGTGAGCTCGTTTTGTGGTCAATATAGACCCGGAGATGGCGTTGACGTTAACTTTATGCCTTAGGCGCTTTTGTGTGCTTCCGTTTCCAAGTGGGTTTGAGACGTGCGGGCTTTGAGCCGATGAATCACCGGTTAGACCTAGGCCTCGTGGCCCTACCCCAACATGCTTCATAGAGTTTTTTTTTTGACATAATGTAATTACTGTTAACTGTTTGGAACCGATAAAAATGATTTCATATTTTAAATATATAAAAACACTACAAATTATGTATTCATGAGCCGACAAAAACCAAATAATTCTTAAATCATGCTACGGGCAGGTATATAATTGTAAATGGTAGGGGATGAGTTCGATCCCTCCTACCAACAACCTTCCATGGAGCTCGTGTCTGGAGATGTGGTTGGGGTGCATCGGACTGCAGGCCCTGACATCGGACCCGAGGGGTAGGTGTTACAAGCGGGTTGCACAATTACATACCTTAAGTTGCTAACTTAAACATAATAAAGGCAATAACTCTATGGTCAACTACGGTGCAAAAGAATCATATCTTATTAACACACTTATTCTAAATCTCTGTAAAGGTATCTAAAACATGATTCCTAAAAGCATCTAAGTTCTCTAATAAGGCCTTTATATACTTAAAGCATTCATAATGCATATGAAAATATTTTCATGAAAATGCAACAATTTATGCATTGACAACTTAACACTTGAAATGCAACTATTTATGCATTGAGATTTTTTTTTAATAATTGGAATGCAACTGTTTATGCATTAAAATCTTCATGACCTTTGATAAAAGAGATGCAACAATGTATGCATCAAAACTCTTTATGATCTTTAATAAGAGAAGCAACAATATGTGCATCGAAACTTCAACAAAAGAAAGGTTTGTGCCTTAATCTTAATGCAACAATTATATGTATTGAAATTTGAGGTGCAACTATTTATGCATTAAAAATTTTAATAATTGGAATGCAACTATGTATGCATTAAAACTTCATAACTTGCAACAATGTATGCATTATGACTCTTTAAAATTTCTAAAAGTCACAACAATATATGCATCAATATTTCTCATTTCGAAAGGGAAAGGTGTATGCCTTAAATTAAATGCAATGATGTAATATTTTCTCTTGATGCGGCACAGAGACGAGTGCAGGAGCAGGAGCTGGATAAAGATATTTTCGACTTATTGAATACATGGAGGCCTCAGAACAATGAGGTCCTCGGTTCAGAGCGAAAGGAAAAGAGCTGGCTCTGATACCACTTTGTCACGCCCCAATTTATAAAAAGACATAAATAAGAGAACTGAGGCACATCGGGTACGAGACTTGCACTTGGGATAAGAATAAATCAAGAGGATAAAATGGAAATCATCACACTTATCCCAAGTTAAGCAAAAGATAATTAAGGTGCCTCCTCAAGAAGGGATCTTGACTTCTTGAGTGAACAAATATCAGAGTATAACAAGTTGATAATTTCAAAAGTCTAACAAAAGACATTGAGTCTAGCAGCGGAAAGTTATCAAGGAAGTATGTATATGAACATACACACTTCCGCAACTAACTATTACATAAGATGAGTCTTAAGCTCCACTCTTCTTCTACCTCGTACCCTGCTCCAAAAGCTCCTTTTAATCTGTGCATTTTAAAAATAATGCAAGGGGCTAAGGAGGGGCGTTACATATTTCTGTGTAATGCATTTTAATATATTTAAATATATTTAAATTTTAATATAATGCATTTTAATATATTTAAATTTAACGAGGGGCGTTATATATATACACACACAGAGTTGCGTTCAAATCCGAACTAAATGTCCTGAATGAACTATGAACTTTTCATTGTTGTGTGTATAATTGATCATTGTAGTTTATATGATAGTTCATTATTGTACTTAATTATGATACTTCATTATTGTGTGTGTAATTGATCATTGTAGTGTATATGATACTGTAATGAGATATCATACATACAATAATGATAAATTACACTCACAACAATGAAAGTTCATAGTTCATTCAGGAAGATGAGTTCAGCCTAGAATGCACCCCTACACACACACACACACACACACACACATATATATATATATATACATATTTCCGTGTTGTTGATAGAGTAGCATAGGCGAAGCATATATTGTAAATCTGATTCACTCTCGAAAAGAAATACAATATTCCAACCTTATACAGTGGACGTACTGTTCAAGGCTGCAACTCTAAGAATAGGAAACACTTAAATTCTTGATGACTTGTACAACAAATTTCCTATAATACGATAACCTCATATTTTCACTATAGTTCTTGATCGTCAAAAAACATCAAATTAGAACGGCAAACACATAATCGATCAAGAATATGGGATCTATGAAGTATGAGATTGAACTATTTACTAGTGTCAATGACTTTGGCTAATGGCGATTGAAGATAAGGGCGCTATTGGTTCAACAGGGACAGTATGAGATTAAAGGAGAAAATCATCAATAACCATACTTATCAAAATAGGCAACAAATTACAATCCCCGACAAAAATCATCAACAATCAACAACAATTTACAATCACCCAGCCAAAATCAACAACAATTATACTTCTCAAATCCGCAACAAATTGAAATCACCCAAAATCAACAACTACGATCATACTTCTCAAATGCGCAACAAATTGAAATCACCCAAAATATATAATTTTTATACTATTTATATATTTGAAGGTTCATCATTATATTAATCCATATATATAAGAAAAAATTTAGAAATTGTCATAATTTTAAGAAGAGATATCATTTATAATATTATTAATAAAAATTTAAAAACAACAAATGATTATATTTAATGAATATATCATAATATATAAATTTTACACAATTAAGAATTATACGAACTAAGGCCAAAATATATTTTCTGAAAAGGGTACTGAGATTGTCTTCTTATTTTAGCAGATTGCATGTCAAGATTTAGAAAATATCATTCCGTAATAATTTTAGATTATTTGAATGAAACTGCAAAATGCGAATTAAAACTGTCCTTTTATGTAGCATATGTAAAATTTCTCGATGTAGTCTCCCACTTATTAGTAATTTCAATAGAGTGTTTAATGTTTTGGTTTTTATCTAATTTGTTATAAATCATCTATATTATAAAGTATTAATCTATTTTGTTTTGAGTAAATGAGAAACACAAAATATTTGTAATATTTTTTTTTATATATAAAAATGAATAGAAGGACCCTTAAAGTTAAACATGGATTGTGCATTTGCTTGATAAATCCTTTAAGGTTACTTACCAATTACCACACAATTATTTCTTAGTATCAATTGTTGAAATTTAACAATGGCTCATTGCTATGCTTTAGTTTGGTGCTGAAAGTTTGAAGAATGCTACTGTGTGCATGGGCGAATGCAGCTCTAGATTGTCATCATTTCCTGCAGTTTCAAAACAAATTTGTTATTAGTAAGCAAAAAGTAAAAAATGCACTGTGAAATTGAAACAGGAAAACAAGTGCAAATAAAGATGAAATGAATGGAAGTTGTAAAATAAGTCATTATATATATAAGCTGTGATGTACAATTTGGCTCTATAATTTGAATTTTGAAATTCAAATTTTTGTACAAAATTTGAGTATTTTAGTTGATTAAGAAAGATGATCTCGATGCAGTAAAATTGATTAACATGACATTGACATAAGTTAAAGATGGCTGTAATTTCTAACTACGTAATTATATGTGCATATATGTGTAGTGACATTGGATGGGATTGGGCAGGAGTTTTATTTCATTTGGTACAGTTTCCACTACTTCATTTTAGTATATTAATAGATAGATTTCAGTTTTTATGATTTAAGATTTTCATTTCACGATTTTAATTTTTAATTTGTAATTTAATGTTTGACTTTTTATTTTGATATGTCACGAGTATGATTGTACAGTCAGCAATAGAATGTTTTTTTAATTGAGGTGAATTCTCAAATAACCAAAATAATTATATTAAAATAAACGATAGCCTTATTTTAATAATATTCATCATATACCCATAAATACTAAATTACCCTTTCTTTTTCAAAATTCAAGGGATGTGCAGCAAAAGATCTTACAAATTAACATAATCATACATACATTTAGATGTTTGAATATTTTTTTTAACAAATGAGCAAAATAAATAATATATAATAAATTAAAAAATATATTAAAACTTATAAATAATAGGTGTCCGAGCTAGCATAACCACAACATAACCGTGCCAAAATGTGCAAGTGAGATTCAAATCTTGAATAAAATTAAAATATAATTTTGGAATCATGAAATAAAAAATTAGCATTTTAGTGTTCACGGGTGTGCAAAAATGTTAATGTGCAATCAATCAAATAAAAGTCACAGGTGAACAAATATTCATACTTTTATTATTACATTTTCAATTTTCATTTCAAACTAGAGCAACATTTTGCTAACGAGAGCCAACTAGCATATGCACTTGTAATAAGAAAATCATCAATAACCATACTTATCAAAATAGGCAACAAATTACAATCCCCGGCAAAAATCAGCAACAATCAACAGCAATTTACAATCACCCAGCCAAAATCAACAACAATCATACTTCTCAAATCCGCAACAAATTGAAATCACCCAAAATCAACAACAACGATAAAAAATAAAGTAGAAATAGTTTATTTCAATCTCTAGGCATCTGCGAAGTAATAAAAAAACCTCACAAATTTCACAAGATTTGAAAATTGAACTAATAAAAAAACTTATTCTTATTGTTTAACTCTGACATTTACATGTCAAACCTTATCTGCGTATCTTTGACTTTGACAGGTCAAAGTTATCCGAATTTGTTTGTTACAACTAACTCCTATTTTATAGGAAACTTATATTTATCTGTTTTGTGACATTTTTACAGGTTTTATTTATTAGGTTTCGAATATATTATGTTTATTAACTATATATTATTATATTCTATCTTTAATTCTTGTTCCTAAATAATAGGGAACACTTCTACATCTTTACTTACCCCCACGTGAGTTAGTGGGTGTTCATTTTTGTTGTATGAACAGGTAAAGACGTGGAAGAAGACACATTCCTCTGAAAAGTAGTGGAAGGCTTGTACGTGAGCTCCAAAACAAATAAATAGAAGACGAAGAAGACTAGAGACGTGGGGATTAGAGGTTAGACACATATTCATACGAGTTCTCTAGGCTGAATCGTTCTCCAATCATTCATCAAGTGCACGAAGACTACAATCGAGTTGTGGAATCCATCTCCGGAGAGTGAATCCTACGGTGGAGGAGTAATTGGGTTGTATCGGGTAATTTGTGTGTGATTGCTTTCGTAAGAATTTCTCTAAGGAGTGAACTTAGGAAAATTTCTATATTGTTTAGTATTTTGTTCTTCACTTGTAAAAACTTTGTTTTGAATAGTGAAAACTATTTGCCGTGTGGCTCTCGAGGGTTTATGATTTATAAACCTTCGAAAAATTAATTCCGTTGTGTCAAACTCTTTTAACCGTTTTACTTTGACTTTCGTGTGTCAAACTTTTTGTTATTGTTATCTTTGACACCATTGTGTTAAACTCGGGCACTAAATTATATCACTCTTGTTTAAATCCTAGTCTTAATTCAAAATGGGGAACTGAAATATGATTTTAAAACCTGTCGCGCTCTCATAATTGGGGAAGTAAAATGGGGGCGTGACAGTGAACAAGTGGATTGGTGGACACAGACATTTACCAACTTGCCATAGATCATGGGGACAAATTACAATCTTGAGGCTAGTATATTTTGGGCTACTGCCTGAAGAGAAGACAGTTGTCCGAACCTCTATAAATTTTTGTGTTCTTTACTGCTTTATTCACTTCTGCAAGAATTTAAAACTCAACACTATCTCGTGTTGCAGTATATCCGAACTTGACATTAACCAGCCTCGTAGATTAATAAGGTTTTCAAAGAACCAAACTGATAGAGAACCACCAATTTGAATTTGCAAGAACTCGCTCTTAATCTTCCGCTGCACATATTCGACTAACTTTGATCTCGGGACCAACAATATATATTTAACGGTAATTATTTATGTTTATGTAATTAATTGATATTATGTTCAAATATAATTTAGTTTAGTACATCAAGTCATCATTTAATGAATTATTAATAACAATATAAACATGATATAACGCACGTAGACATTAATTCATTCGAGTTAGTCAATGTGTACAAAATTCAGATGAATTCACAAATTATTCAAGATAGCTAAAAGTTGTGAATATTAAATGGATAGTTATTTTTTTTTTTTAAGCCAAAACTTCACAAAATCACTTCACATTTACAATACTTTCTTTTGCAAACACTAAAAACAACAAGCTTTTTATTTCTAGTGAAAACCTTAAATAGTTTATAGAAATAATCAGTGTGGATTTAGAAAAAAAAAATATAGGGTTATACTGTTTTCACGGAATACCAATTAAATTAATACTATTTATTTGTTTATATATTCATTATCTATCAACATTTTCTTCTCTAGTTTCTCTTCTTTTTTAATCTATAAAAATTCCTTTATCACCCAGTATTAAAAAAAAAAAATACTCTTTTCCACAAGAGGGGATGAACCCAAATCAAGAATCTTACTAGATCCATTCAAAAAATAAAAAATAAAAAAAAAGTTCAAGATTATTGATAAGCTCAGAACCATGAAATTAACAACTTATTTTCATTATCTTTTCTTTTTTGTGTTTGCCATTGCATACATAACCAGAGCTCACGTTGCTAGTAAGTCTAATTTTGTTTCTTTCTTACATTTTGGAGGTGATTTTGTGTATGTAATTATTTTTTTTATGATTGGTGCAGAGGAAATTGAGGAATTAAGTTACAAGGAAGGTACTAAAAATGGGCCGGAGCATTGGGGAGAAATCCGACCTGAATGGAAGGAATGCAAACTCGGAAAAATGCAGTCCCCTATTAATCTCGTCGATAAAACAGCTCAACTTATATCCAACGCCACCGCATTCAATACATCTTACAAAGCCTCTAAAGCTACGTTAAAAAACAGTGGTCATGATATGATGGTAATGTTAAGACATTCGATACATTGCATTAATCCAAATTATATTATCTAATTAAACTTTTTATTAGTGCAGCTGAGATGGCCACTTGGTGCAGGAAATATTGAGATCAATGAGGTCAAGTATCAACTTAGCCAAATACATTGGCACTCCCCATCTGAACACACTATCAATAATAAGAGGTAAATATATTATGTACGTTGAGGGGTTAAAGTGTCTTGCACGTGTTTAATAATGATTCACGTAACATTTACACATATATATAGAGGTTGAATTTGACATTATGTGAATGAACAGATTTGATATGGAAGCTCATCTAGTTCACAAAACCAAAGATAAACGCGTTGCTGTAATTGGATTACTATATAAAATTGGAGATGCTGATCCCTTTTTGTCCAAGGTAAACTACTATAAATATTCATTTGTGATCACTATATATATATATTTATAATATTTTATATATGTTGATAATATATTTTGGATTTCAGATTGAACGTGATTTGGACATTGTTAATGGGGAAAAAGATTTAGAAAAAGAGGTGGGGAATATTAACCCCAAAATGTTATTATCCAGTATTGAGAGCTATTATAGGTATAAGGGTTCATTTACATCTCCTCCATGCACTCAGAATGTTACTTGGACCATTGTGAAAAAGGTAAACACAAAATTTATCAAATTTTTATATATAATCATATATAAATTTGTCACACTTTATTTATTTTTATTTAGGTGAGAAATGCTAGTCAAGAACAATTAAAACTCATTCGAGATGCAACTCCTAATGTAAGTTTTATTAACTTTTTTTTTTCTTATTCATAAATATGCCATGTTACTAATTTTTTCAAGAGCTTTGATTTTTTTATTTTTATAACGATTTTTTTCAGAAAAAAGGGAATGCTAGACCCGCGCAAGCATTAAACAACCGTAAAGTGAAACTTTACAAGCCCAAAAAATGATCGACGCAATTGATTTTATTACAATATAATATTTTTTTATTAGGTTATACTATTTTTTTTAATTTTTTTGTTTTCTTTTAACTCAAAAGAGAAAATATATTAGTAAGCTTCACAATTTACAATAGATAGTAACCATCTTGGAAATTTATTAGTCCAGAATTTTGGTTCATCAATATCTGCACCAAAGCTAAGCAAAACTTTGTGTTACTTTATTCAAATGTATAAACGTGTATCTCAATAATAATTCATTCATTTAGTTCAGTGATCGTGTTTGCCATGTGTTCCGGAAGGTATGGATATTTTCCACCAACATCCCTCAACAACATTGATGGAACCTAAACATATCGAGATTGGACTCAAATCATATTGCAAGCACAAACCAATGCTATAAAAAAACAGTTATATATAATCTCAATTTCAAGAACCAAGTTTGGTCTCGCAACCGATTTAGCAAATGCTGCACAAAGTTTACCACATTCAACCCGTACAATTTGCTCCAATTCCAAATCGTCCCAACTCGAAGTCAGTGTTGAAGGAAATCCTCAGTTCTTTGTATTGAAACATTCCAATTGTTTCATCCATTTCAACATTTTTAATTTCTTTATAAATCGATGTTCAGGTCATCCACATCAATACACACCATCTTTCATACTCCTCTTTCTTCATCGTATCTTGCACAACTTGTCGAATTGTGAACAAAGAAGGCTCTGTATATGAATCTCTCAAACTTTACAATTGATCCAATTAGACTTTATTCTATCACAAAGATTAAAGTGTGGGTTGTAGACCCCCCACTCTTTCATGCATTGCCTTTCAAATAAACACCTTAATCTTTGGTGGAACATTTATGGACCAGAAATGATCAAGGAGTGGCAGCTGATCAGTTTGCTGCCAACCTGCAATATTCGTTTTGGTGTGATAGAATAGAGTAAGAAAGAGGAGGGAGTGGCCAAATCATGAAGAATGTGCAGTGAATTTGTGGCATCTGGATATACTGAGACCTGCAGAGATATATTTATTCATTCTTGGTTTTCTGATTCTTGCATGGTGTTTTGAATTGACCTAAACTTTTCTATTAAATCTTGAGTGAAACGGCATTCCCTATGAAGAAAATATTTCACCTAACGCATCACAACACGAAAAGTACTCCCTCCGTCCTGTTGAAGTAGTCCCATTTCTCATTTTTGTTTGTCCCATAAATTAGTCCCACTTTCCTAAAATAGCAAACTTTTTCACACTCACCAATAAAATATTAATTCCACTACACTCACAACTCTTAATCTCCGTGCCGAAAAGAAAAGGGACTACTTCACCGGGACGGAGGGAGTAATAAACAATCTTGAAAATATAGATGCATAGGTCATTTTCATGAACATGCATGATAGCTTCGTGGGGTAGGATTAAAGTGTTGTATATATAATATAACATAACATCTCACCAACTTGGAGTTTTTTTGCATGATTTGTCAACATTTTGCTTATGCTCAAAGAAGTGCTCCCTCACCTTCCTATCTTACGTGCCAAGATTTTTCACTACACCCAATATTTCTAATAAAGTAATAATATAAGTAATATTTTCAATGTTTGTTAGAAACATTAATGGTGCACAATTTGGAAACCAAAAACCTACTTTCGATTTAGAACTAATGATCTAGTACATGCATGTATGTTGATATTTTAGGTATTGCTTTGATTTAACTACAAATATCTCGACCACTAATTGTATGATGCATGTATCAACCTAGCAAATGTAGCCAAAATCTACAATTAATTTAAGGGCATGCAATTCTCAAATAGGGTCATATTCGTTTCTATATATAAATTATTGTATTCTATTAATTTCAAGATCTTGGATAAATGAATATATAGCAAAGTGTCCTATATATATAAATGATTAGTGCAAGGAGCTACTACCCTTCGCTTATAATGGTCGTTAAGGACAAAGCCAACAATAGCCAAATCAAACAACCTTTGCACCAACCACATGGTAATAGAGCTAATATAAGTTACTTTATTTTGCATTCTACGACAAGCCACAAATTCTCACTCTTTCTCTTTCTCTCTCTCTCTCTCTCTCCACCACCTTCTCATCTTTTGAGGTTGGACAGCATGGCTTCATACACTAAGGTTTGCCTACAACTTTCTCTTGCATTTGTGTATGTACATATTTAATGTATGTTGTTTTTTGTAACCTGAAAAGGGCCAAACTTCCTTTCAATCTTAAATAATTTTGCATGATCAGAATAAGATTTCATTATTGGCTCCAGCAGTCCATGTTAACAAGGCCACATGGTTCATAATGCGATGCTATTAATGTTCTACTAAATGTGACTAATCTCCAGAATTATTACAAGAAGGAAAAAATCAACTAGTATATATATATATATTATATATATATATATTTGTCTAATAATCTCTTGCTTTCCAGTGTGAGATAATGTCAAGCCACCAGTTGGGAATGATTGGTGCACTCTCTCTCTCCGTGGCGTCGTCGGTGTCCATTGTCATCTGCAACAAGGCCTTGATGACCAATCTTGGTTTCCAGTTTGGTAAGAATCACAGACAGAGAGAGAGAGAGAGAGAGAGAGAGAGAGTTAAACCTAGATGCATTCTATGGTTTGAACATGTAACTCAGAGCATATTCTGATTTTGTGTGATTTGAAATATGTTTGCAGCCACAACACTCACTAGTTGGCATCTGATGGTAACATACTGCACCCTCCATGTGGCGTTGCGCCTAAATTTCTTCGAAAACAAGCCAATCGACGTCAAGATATGCATGCTCTTTGGCATTTTGAATGGCATTTCAATTGGATTCCTCAACCTCAGCTTGGGATTCAACTCCATCGGCTTCTATCAAGTCTCTCTCTCTCTCTCTCAACACGAACCATGGATTCGAGTCCTAAAACAATCTTGTTAATTTGTGTATCATACATGATCTTGTTTCTTTCTGCTGCAGATGACAAAACTCGCCATAATTCCCTTCACTATCATCTTGGAAACTCTCTTCTTCAAGAAGCAATACAGTGAGAAGATCAAGTTGTCTCTGTCAATCCTTCTCCTTGGAGTCGGCATTGCATCTGTGACCGATCTTCAGCTAAACCTCGTTGGCACCATTCTCTCACTCATAGCCATCATAACAACTTGCATAGGCCAAATTGTATTGCATTCTTCTTCAATCCATCTAAAACCTTTAAGCATAGCAAATTTTCACTTCATAAACCAACACCTCTCTTTACATTTCAGCTCACAAACACAATTCAGAAGAGGCTAAACATCTCATCAACTCAGCTTCTATATCAGTCATCTCCATTCCAAGCAGCAATCCTGTTCCTCTCTGGCCCTCTCCTGGACCAATGCCTGACCAACCAGAACGTCTTCGCCTACAACTACTCCCCCATTGTCATGGTATCCAATCATTCATTCTACTCAATTTTTCGGGTGCTTCGATCAGGAGTAATGACTGAAAAACTGACCATGATGACAGGTTTTCATAATACTGTCTTGCTTGATTGCTGTTTTGGTGAACTTCAGCACATTCTTGGTGATAGGCAAGACTTCTCCGGTTACGTACCAAGTTCTAGGCCATCTCAAGACATGCCTAGTTCTCGGGTTCGGGTTCACTCTTCTGCATGATCCTTTCACTGCAAGGAACATCCTTGGCATACTCGTTGCCATTGTTGGGATGGGCTTGTATTCCTACTTCTGTACCATGGAGACTAGGAGGAAGCACGATGGGGATGATCAGGTAATGCATCATCTCCTTCATGGCTGAGAATTGAGATCAATGTGGATGAGTGATATATCATATAGTTTTACTCATTTTGTCTCAGATTAAAGAGAGAGAAACTACACCGTTGCTAGTCAGCCATCCAGAGACAGAGTCCAAGAATTCAATTGTTTAAAGTAGAGGGAGAGGCCAGGCCAGGCCCGCCTTTGATTTTGATTACTCAAACTTTTCTTTTCTTTTCCTTTTTCCTTTGTCTTTTTTCATTCAATCTTTATTTATTCTTTTTAAGCAATAAATTCAATGCATAACGTCTAGTTAGCCCTTTCATTGGAAGCAGTTTTACACAAAAGATTGGAAAATCACAAGAAAAGAAAGCAAAATGTATATCTCACGTTAATTAATTAGGTGACATATTTGTATAAAGACTTCATAACCAGAGGTCTTGTAATATATCTTTCTTTATTAAAAAATGAAGGAGTTCATATAATTCTATCAACCCAAATATTTTGATGGATTCGAGTTTCCCAAAATTATAAAAATAAGAAGTATTACTATTAGAAAAAATGACGCGTAAAATTCAGACAAGCATAAAGAGGGGGGAATATTCCCATCAATTAAAGTAGGTTGTCTAACTTCATACAAGCTGCAATCATACCGAAGTAGACGTTATAAAAATAAAAAAAATAAAAAAATTGTATTCAATCAGCTAATAACACTGCACATACCATACATATCTCTATATTATTATCTACACTAATTTGTTTTTTTTTTTTTTTTTTTTGGAAGTTATCTACACTAATTTTACACTCTGCATATTACATATAGAGCTCAACGCCCAATATTATCTATATTTCATGATATCAAAATATATATACAATTATATATATGTTTGGTACCACAAATCTAAGTCCCATTTTGAGAAAATGAAAAAAAAAAAAAAAAAGTGAGTTCACGTAACTCCACTCCACTGGTTTGAAGTCTTTTATAATATTGGATATAAAATGGCGTTTATGAACGAAAAAATGATTTTAAAAAAAAACTTGGTTTCAGCTGTTTCAGCAATTGAGAGTTGTTTTTCAATATTTTACTTTAACTAAATAATTATTTTTCTGAAATTAAGCATTAAACAAATAATGTATTTCTAGTTAAAGTTAAATATTTGTTCTTTAATTTTTAGTTCTAACAAAAGAGCTGTTTTTGTTCAACCAACATACACTTATAAATTCATCAGTTCAAACGTCCAAAATACTTATTTATTCTCACATATATAATTCTTGCCCATCAATGATATTGACATAACTATATTATAAATTATTATTTATTTTTTATAGAATGTAATTAAATATTTGAAATCTCACACAAGTTGATAAAATTGAATTTATCTTTTGTCATTATATAGTATATATTATTATTTTTTTTATTTAAATTAGTATTAAAGTAATATTTTGTATCTCCTCGCCAATAATAATCAAGTTGGGCAAAAACTTGTGGGTGACATTCCAAATGTAATGCGTCCTACACTATATATGAAATATATTATTTAATAAAAAATGTATTTATATCGAAATGAGCAGTTTCATTTCAATCATAATACTCTCAATTGTAAAACTTGTTCTCAATATAAAATACTCCCTCCGTCCTGTACTAAATATATTCGGCACGAGAATTAAGAATATGAGTGTAAGTGAAATTAATATTTTATTATTTAGTATGAAAAAATTGTCATTTTTTGAAATGTAGCAATTCGGGCGGGACGCCTAATTTAGTAAGTATAGTAATTCGGACGGGACGAAGGGAGTACATCCCATTCAAAATATCTCACAAAACAAATGTCTTACAACAAGTTGACCAACATAATCTTACATACAAAGAAGAATTTATAGATCGATACAAATTTAATATATTCTTCAGAAAATTAAACATTTACTTAAAAAGTCATTATGTCAATATTAGAAAGTGGGGAGGGCAGCTTTTTATATCTGTTAGTTTGATATTTTTTTTTGTGTTATTATTTTATTGTTGATCTTGATAAGTTCTATTGTTATGCAAGTTTATAGAGAAAAAGAATAAAATTTAATGTATTATATTGACATATAAAATTTTTCTCCATCGATATTGGCATAACTATATTATAAATTATTATTTATTTTTTAGAAGTGTAATAAAATATTTGAAATCTCACACAAGTTGATAAAATTGAATTGATCTTTTGTCCTTATTAGTATATATTATTTTGTTTATTTAAAATAGTATTAAGTAATATTTTGAATCTTATCACCAATAATAATCAAGTTGGGCAAAAATTTATGTGAGATATTTTGAATGGAATGCGTCATACACCAAGCAAAACGTTTACGATCGAAATGAGTTTCACACTAAGCATATATTTCAGAATACACGTAAATGATGTATTTAACCTGATAAATAATATATTTGTATAAATAAATTACTTAATGTGTGAAATACATCATTTAGTAAAAAAAAAGTATATTTATATCAGAATGAGCATTTACATTTCGATCAAAATACGCTCAATTGTAAAACTTATTCTAAATACAGTGTGCATTATATTTAAAATACACTTAGTATAAAATGCATTCCATATAAAATATGTCGCGAAAACAAATATCTCACAACAAGTTTAAGATTCCCAACATAATCCAGATTTTATAGATTGATACAAATTTAATAAATTATTAAAAAAATAAGCATTTACTTAGAGCATGTCCAACCCAGACGCAAATGCAGACGCAAATCCTATTTTTACATTTTTTCTTCCCCAACCCAACTGCAATTCTGGACGCAAATTGAGTTTTTGAGTTTCTCTCTCTTCATTCAGACGCATACATGCGGGAGAGGATCCTCTACTGTGTATTAAAACACAGCAGCCCCTGCAGTGCATGATGCGGCGTCGTTTCATCAATAAATTGTTGATTTTTTTTCTCCTGTTTTTAAAATGTGAAACTATACTTTATTTCTCTTTTTCACTTTTAAGTTTCATATTTGTGTGTTGGCTGTGGCACAAATACAAAATTATTTATTAAGGGCCACTAATTTTTTAGGTAACAAAAAATTATATAATTAAGTAAAAACATTATTTGTCGTAATGATAAAATTTAAAAAAATTGTATATAATAATTAATCTCAATAATACATAAAAACTAAAATTTAACGACTAAAAAAATAATGTCTATCATGTTCGCTAACTCCCTCAGACCTTTGATCATAATTATGATCAAAGGGTATAATATTCCCAACGACATCCTTCAACTCTCATTAGTAAGAAAAATCCAATGCATTTATAGCCAACTTACACTATGAGTTGGGATTGAAATATATAATTTAGATAGCATCTTCAACTCTTATTAGTAAGAAAAATCCAATGCATTTACAGTCAGCTCACACCAAGAATCTAGCTGGATATACTTCAACTTTACCCAGAAATTTTTGAATTTATTAGTAAGATAAAATGATATTTTATGAAATATTTTTGTCGATGAAATATTAATTTCACTTAACTTATTTTACACTCACACTCCTTAGTTATTGTGTCCGGTCAACCCGGAATAATTAAACCAGGACGAATGGAGTATTTGAATTGTTTCATTTACTTATTCTTCTTTGAGTTTGAATATTTAAATTTCTTAATACATGTTTTTATATCAAGTTATCACTTAATTGACTTCTCTAGTTTTTTTTAGATTAATTGTATTTATTTTTTAGCATAAAATTAATTATATTTATTAATTTAAGCTCAAGTTGATATTTTGGGTTAGGATTTAAACAAAGAGTGTTATAGATTATAATTGTTACAGAAAATCTTAAAGTTAAAAACCTGGTTTTTCTTAAACCAGATTTTCAAATTGTTAATTGATATTAAAATTATATTAGTTGTGACTTGTGATTATGAAATTGGGCTTCATTATTAATTATATTAAAATTTTCTACAGTAATTTTATTTATGTAGAAACCAAATAATTTGGAAGTTAGAGATTACTCTTTCTATTATTTCTTTCAATAATCTATTTAGATTAATTTTTGTTTATAAAGTGATTTTTCGTTTTTATAGTTATTATGATTATAGATTTTTTACATTTTACTCAATTTCATGAAGAATATATATACAAGAAATGAATTATATATCAAATAAAACTTATGAATATTTATGTTAATATGACTAATTGCAACGATAATTTTACAGAATATATAAATGGTCATTGGAGCCCCAACAACCTTCACATCCTGCCACCGTCACTGCCTATTCAGAAGTATGAGACTAAGATTGAAGAAGCATAAGGTCTGAGGGAGTTAGCGAACATGATAGACATTATTTTTTTAGTCGTTAAATTTTAGTTTTTATGTATTATTGAGATTAATTATTATATACAAATTTTTAATATTTTATCATTACTACAAATAATGTTTTGTTACCTAAAAAATTAATGGCCCTTAATAAATAATTTTGTAACTGTGCCACAGCCAACACACAAATATGAAACTTAAAAGTGAAAAAGAGAAATAAAGCATAGTTTCACATTTTAAAAACAAAAGAAAAAAAATCAACAATTTATTGATGAAACGACGCCGCATCATGCACTGCAGGGGCTGCTGTGTTTTAATACACAGTAGAGGATCCTCTCCCCATACATGCGTTTCTACTGTACATGCTGCAAATTTTTTTATTATTTACAAAATGATACCTTAATTTTATTTCTTTCAACTATTTTGACTATTTCACATATTTCCTTATACTTTCTATATTTTGTTTAGACAGATTATACTATCACTTATCTTTTTAGTTTAGCTTAATTATTTGATTTTTTATTTAATTAAATGTTAAAATAATAATTACACAATTAAAAATGTAGAATGCATGCAAATAGATATCAACTACCATACAACAATTAAAGGTACAAGAAAAGTCATTACAATGCAAATTAAGAAAATACATAAAACTTTAAATTAAAGCTAATGATATCGAAATTTAATTGAGTTGTTTAATTTATTAAGTGTGTTTTGTAAATTTATTAATGAATTGTTAACTTATTTAATTTTTATTACCATTAAAATAAATATTAAATTTATAATTATATATTAATAATATTTTATATTCATTAATGATTAATCATATTATAATAACTTATTTCATTGAATTTAATAAAGGTATCAAATTGTAAATTTGATAAATATATTGGTAGTATTTGAAAAGTTTAAAAAGTTGAAAAAAGAAAGAATATGCTGAAAATATTTTTTTGGGTTTGAGTTTGGTGTTTTGGGATGGAGAGAAATTACTGTTTGATTTGATATTTACTGCATTCTGGGTTTAAGTTTGGTGTTTCGGGTTGGAGATGGCCTTAAAAAGGCATAATGTCAATATTATAAAGTGGAGAGGGCGGATTCGTCAATTCAAGTATCAAATCATTAGGCTTCTGTGCAATGACAAGCTTTTGTCTCACATTTGCAGTTGCGTCGATTTCTGTTGCTTTTTAAACACAGAGTAAAAACAAACATCCAACCAACATATGAGAGAGAAACTAAAGCAAAAAAGGGGAGAAGGAATCCGGCGATACCATTTAACAAGCAATTTCTCACTCTGCCTATTTCTTCACTCGCACACGCAACGAGTGCAGCTGCGGAGTGTGCGTGCTCTATGTACGTGTATTACCTCGTTTTTGTTTGATTTGACTTGAATCCGACATTTTCCTTTTTTGAGTTTTCTTTATGCATTTGTTGTAGTTTGGTAAGCGCACAGTTCAGAATTGGTGGAAAATCGCGGCGGAGATGGCGGCTTCGCAGAGCGATGGCGGAAGAATGGATGGCTGGCTGTATTTGATACGCTCGAATCGGATTGGGCTTCAGTATTCCAGGAAACGCTACTTCGTTCTACAAGATCACCTACTTAAGAGCTTCAAATCGATTCCGCTTTCTCCCGATGAGGTTTACTCGAGTCCTTTTCGATATGTGTTTTGCTTGATTATGTGATAATGCGGTAGTAAAGTGATGCAATTCTATTGGATTTATTGCTGTGGCGAACTTCAAGCCTTTAACCTTTGCATGCTGTTTTGATTGGCTTGTACTTTCCCCTTTTTTTGTAAGGAGTTCAGTGGTTTACAAGATTTGGGTAGGTTCCAATGTTTGGAATTTCCTGATGTTATGTCCTCTCGTCGTGTAGTTTATCTCTTTTACTAGCTAGTTGTATGGTACTGTTGCCAACTAAATCAGAAGAGACACTGTAGTAAGGCAGAAAAAACCTGTAGCGCCAAAAGAGTAATATGCCTCAAATAATTTGGTTGTAATGTTGGTGAGATATTGTAATCACGTTTGGCACATAGAGTACTTGAGGATCGTGAACCCTGGAAGTTAGGACACTTTTGCAGCTCTCCTGGGAGCTTTTTGGGTTATGGTCCTTATGGCAGTTCAATTGCAAAATGTTTTTGATAGACAACCACAGACATAGTGACAAACAGTCCTGCAAGCAGAATAGAGTTGAATGCATTGTACCTTAACATGAATTTATATGCATATCGAGTCAGAATAAATAGTACTATATGCATATAGTATACGATTAAGAATCAATAATCAGGTACACTGTAGCTGCAAGCATTTGACTTTAGTCTTTCTGTGATGATGCTGAAGAAGCAGCGGGAATGTGGTTCAGGAATTCCATACTTTGTTGTTTTGGTGTAGCAAATTCAAATCTGATCCACTGTGTTTCTTCTTTTGTGTGTGTGTTAGGGTGCATCATGCAAATATGTTGGATAATATGATTATATTACGCTTCTACTCCTTTATCTCTTCTCTAATTTTCATTTCAGCAGCGAACTGGATGCGCCTACATTTGGTACATTGTTAACGATGACGTAACCTTATATTCTAATAATTTTTGGGGTGTCCTCTGATTTTCTATAAACAAATGAAATTTCACCTAGCAATACAATGTATCATATTTTAGAATAAATTAATTTATGTTGACAGAAGTGGTTGTCTTGGCCTAATGCTGCTTGAATAACACTTAACATGCATCTTCACCAACTTCAATCACATGTATTATTTTAATAAAGACAGTAAATGGATAGTATTGTTGGGGATAGTTGCCACCTGACCCTCTGATTGACTTGAACAGTTTTTGTGAATTTTGCTGTTCTTTTCTACCACATATGTGCTAGAATTAGCATTATTTTGCCATGCCTTCCACCAGGAAGTAAATTAATCACATAGTTTTACAAATTGTCACAACTAGTTTTTATGGAAAAGCCATAGATCTAGATTCTCAAAGTTATTGTGAAATTCTGATATTCAACCCAGTGGCCTATGCTATCACTTTCTCTATTTAGTTGTGGTATTTTTAACATCTTGAAGGTTATGCACTCTTAAAGACTTAAACAAAACTTTTGTTTCAGGATCCTGTTAGAAGTGCCATTATTGATTCCTGCATAAGGGTGACTGACAATGGAAGGGAGAGCATTCAGAGGAAGGTAAGACAACCTGAATGGTGTTGTTTGAAAATTCCTTTTTTATGCTCCCTTCGAAAAACTGAACAGCACTTTGTTCTTCTTTATGCATTCGCAGGTCTTTTTCATCTTTACCCTTTATAACACTTCTAATCACAACGATCAACTGAAGGTCTGGAATCTTTCTATTCTTGATTCATTACCTTCACTTTTATCTCAATATAAGTAGAAATTTCTGCAATCTGTAGTTGGGAGCAAACAGTCCTGAAGATGCTGCAAGATGGATCCAGTCCTTCCAAGAATCAGCTTTAAAGGTTTGAAACTGATGCTTGTGCGAATTCTATAGATATTTAATAGGCTGGAAACTGATGCCACCGATTAATGCAGCCTAACCCGAATCAGGGAGATTTTGAACTTTTAAGACATGAACCACAGTCAATGAGGTGAGCATTTACCTTTATGCAATTTAAGATAAAACTGCTATAGTTTGATTGTCTACACCCTTGTTGAGCTGGTATTACCTACCTGAATTAATCTGTTACTAGAAAGTCAGGCTGCTGGACACTTTCCATAGTGCCTTTTTTTTTTTTTTTTTCCCTTTTGCTTTTTCTTTTTTCCTTCTTAGACTAGAGATTATTTATAACTTTTATGTTTCTGTTGTGATTTATGATATACTTTTCCTTACCCAATTTTTACCAAAGTAATATTTGATTTACTATTCAGACCCTCCCATAATTTGCAGGCTAAACTATTCCAGTAAGCATTCATATTCAAGTCACTGGACTATCAACTCATTCTCAGTTAGCGATGCTATGACATCTGATGTTGTTGCACCATCACCGTGGAAAATCTTTGGTTGCCAGAACGGTATGGCCAGTTTGTTGCCTATCTGTTATAATGATTGAGTTCATTTTCTGATTCAAGAAACTTGCAGGTCTCCGATTATTTAAGGAGGCTAAAGAGAAAGAATCTCATAGGAAGGTAGGTTGATCCATTATATTATTGAATTGGAAATTCAGAGCCTCATTCATATGAATTATTTCCATCTTTTGCAGTGGGATGATCATCCAGCAATAATGGCAGTTGGTGTAGTTGATGCAACTTCGGAGGCTATTTTCCAAACTCTAATGTCTCTTGGTCCTTCAAGATCAGAGTAAGTTACAACATTTTCAGGCTATACAGGCCATATGATAATCTAGTAAACAATAAGTCCCATATTCGACCAAAATCCAATCCCCAGTTGCCACAAATCCTTTCTCATAATCCTATTTACCTTTGTGCAGATGGGACTTTTGCTTTCATAAGGGTTCTGTGATTGAACATATTGATGGTCATACTGATATAGTTCACAAGCTTCTATACCATCATTGGCTTCCTTGGTCTGGTCTATACCTTGTCTCTGTCATTATTGAAAATTTATTTACTTCTCTTCAAGACATAAATGTGGCATAGTATGCTATTAGGGGTATGAAACGAAGGGATCTTCTATTGAGGCGGTATTGGAGAAGGGAGGAGGATGGTACATATGGTAATACTTTTATGGCTCAAATCTTATTGTGGATCTTTGATTGATCTTAAAATAATGAATTATTTGTCTATTTGCAGTGATTCTGTACCATTCTGTATTTCATCTGAAGTGTCCACCTAAAAAGGGTTATGTGCGCGCCTGCCTCAAAAGTAATGTATGCTCGTAAATATTGAATTAATGGGGTTATAATTTTTGTAACTTGTATCGTATCATAACTGTCAATTATCCTGTTTTGTGCTGGTATGTTTTGTTGGCCATGCATTTAGTCAAAGTTTCCTCTTCATCCTTGTACTTACTACACTTCTTTTTATCAACATTTATTGTATTTGCCGAAGTTCACGACATTTTCTGGCATTAATCTGCCCCTTAGTTTTGGTGTTTTGACATGATTTTGTTTTCGTGCCATTTCCTGCTGTCTGACAAATGAGACCTAGCATTTGACCATTTCTTGCTTAGACCTGATATTCAAAAAACTGCGAACGCCTTATGATTGTGGCTTGTTTTCTTTTGTATGGTGGCATATATTCCTGGCAGGTGGAGGATATGTTATATCACCAGTTAATCAAGGGAAGCGTTCTGTAGTGAAGCATATGCTTGCTATTGATTGGAAGTTTTGGAAGTCTTATTTGTGTACATCATCAGCTAGATCAATAACAATAAGCATGATGGGAAGACTTGCTGGTCTGCTCCTTACCTTTTTACCCTGGCTTCAGTTTAGTCGCAGTTGGTTCTAACTATGCTGAAGCATGAGCAAACTTCACTTTATTTCATAAAGTCTTAAAAATAAATTCCTAACAATTCTCTTCAAGTTATTCTATCTTGTTATATGGATGAAATGAAAAATGACCTTGACCAGTCAATATATTACTTGCCCATGTCATAAATGTTCAAGAACTGCCATTTGAGTTTTTACAGAGATATGTTCACATCTCTCTAAATGAAAAAAAGACACATAATGTTTTATGTGTTTACTATCTTCCATTTCTATTTAGAAGGAAAATGTTGAAAAAATCAAGACTTTGGTTTGCTGAAATTATAACTTCATTACTTGATTGATCTTTTTCCCCGAAATTATATTGAACAGTGTCTATTACACTAATGCACTTTGGATTGATTCAGCTTGATTGCTTTTTCTGTAGCCTTAAGGGAGATGTACAGAGCGAAGTTGGATTGTTCATCATCTGATTTCTCATCAGGTGAGTTGATGAGCAACAGTACCCTGCAGCAAAAGAAGACGGATCTAAAAATTGATGTTCAAAATAGAGCGGAGAATGGGCAAAATAGGGTGGAGGAAGAAGTGGTTAAAACACCTTCTGAACACTCAAGTCTCGTGGGATTAAATGATGCTCCAGACGAATTCTTTGATGTCCCCGAACCTCTGGATTATGATCAATCAGAAACTAGTTGGCCTTCTGACTATGGTCCGGAAATTTATTCTCAGGTATTACCATCACAAGATTCGGGAGATTCTGCAGGGCATGACAAATGACATTAGCACAAACAATGTTTCTGAGGGCCCAATAAGAATTGAGATTACTTAAAGCCAATAATGCACATATTTTTCTTGGTTAAATATATATTTATACTTGTTTGTGCTCCGATATGTGGATACAAACAATTATTTTTGAAGCTGATGATTTCGCTCTACTAGGTAACAGTAATATAATTTTAATTAAAAAGGTACCCAGACTTAAGGCTTGTACTTGTCTAAATTCACAGGAAAATGATAATCGTGTTTTTTGCTGTCTTGTTCTCTAGGCTATTTATAGTTTTGTTTGTTTTTCTTTTCTGTTCCAGCATTTCTCATCTTGCCATTTTTCTCATTAATACTCATTTCTCATTATTTGAGTATTACAGGATGCTCGCCAACCCAAACTTTCAACTGCTGCTGTCTTTGTCAAGAGGTTGCATGATCTTGCAGGTATGAGACCTTCACTTGTGTGTGTATAACAATTTCTTTAACACTGGCCCCCAGGCTTTTCTCTTTACAACCAGGTGATGGCAATGCCTTTTGGGTTTGAAATTCTAATGGTCTGAGATGTTAATTCCACAGTTCAGAAGAAGGGTTATGTAGACTTGCATGATATGGCGAGGGAAGACAGTCTGTTGTGCAAATATGGATACACTCTTCCAAAGGACCCAACCTGTAATTTTCTATGCAGTTGGATAGAAACAGATCCATCAACATTTCTGATTCGTGGAAAGACTTATTTGGATGACAGAAAGAAGGTAGTTTCCTTTCTGAAATTTGAATTTGCAGTATAGCTACATTTACTTAAGCTCCAGCAAGTGATATTCTAATGAACACAAAATACATTCATATCTCAGTTACAGTATAATAGTATGTTTATCTAATAGTTACTTATGGTCTCACACGGAAGTGTATAATAATTAGCTGAAATTGAGAGATAGAGACTTTTACATCTTTTTTATTTGTTAGGATTGTGATGGTCGATGGAGATTGCCAAATTTCATCTTTCCTTTGAGTGGGGTTTTTATATAGTTGCAACAATAAGGATCAAGCAACCTTGAGTTGTAACAATGATACAGCAATTGCTGATTTTGAAACTATAATAGCTAACCTATAAGTCCAGATGTATTTTCTTTTGAATACTCAGTGATGCATTTAGCCATCTGTGCAACAATTCTTTGATATGCTTTGTTTTCCCAGATCAAAGCAAAAGGCACATTGATGGAAATGGTAGGTGCTGACTGGTTGAGATCTGACAAAAGAGAAGATGATCTTGGTGGCCGGCCTGGGGGCATAGTTCAGGTGTCTGTTGTTTTTTGCGTTTTGTTTTGCCTATATATTATAGACACTCATTCACCTCTGCAGAATTTTCCTATCAAAGTGCATTTAGTTGTGTTGAAATAAGAAGTAAATTACTTTTACTATGCAGAAATATGCTGCTAAGGGGGGGCCAGAGTTCTTTTTTATAGTGAACATACAGGTGAATTTAGTTTATTTATTTTGTTTTAATTGATTCCTTAATTTGACTTCATTTATTAAATGTTTACTTCTTTCACTTAGGTTCCAGGTTCAACAACATATAATCTTGCTTTATACTATATGATGAGCACTCCTTTAGAAGAGTCTCCTTTGCTTGAGAGCTTTGTGAAAGGAGATGATGCTTATAGAAATTCCAGGTTCAAGCTCATACCATATATTTCAAAGGTTGGCAAGTCTTCTTCTTTATTTGTTTCTGTTATTGTGTATTTGTGTTTTGTTAATGTTGTCCATATGCCCAGTAACCTAAGGTAACCATTCTCTACCGGCTTTTGTTTCTTGGATAGGTATGCATAGTTGATTAAAGAACTCATTTGTATGAAATGAGGATAGCGCTCTGTTAACTTTCTTTGTTCCTCCTAAAATCGACATTTAATATACCCATTGCCTATCGTCTAGAATTTTATTTCTTTGTTTTTGTTTAAACCTTTTGATTGAGAAACAATATAATTATTGATGATGTCGTGAATCTCTTGCCAAATGTGAATCTAAAACTTGATATCCATACAATCTGTTTCTCAGGGCTCCTGGATAGTCAAGCAGAGTGTTGGAAAAAAGGCATGCCTGGTCGGTCAAGCATTAGAAATTAATTATTTTCGTGGGAAGAACTACCTCGAGGTATCATATGACAGTAAATTACTTTTTGAGTCACTGGCTAATTTTAAATCACATTCCATTGCATTGGTTGTACTCTGTAGCAAGCACCCCTGGTCCATTTATTGCATTAGACTGTTCATTAGCGTAGAAAAAAGTTGGAGCTTTGGGGTTTTCCAAATTAATGATTTCTTTTTTTAGTTCCTCTAAATTTATTACCCAGATCACGTGTTCATGAAAATATAATGTCAGACAATTTCAGTTGTCTTGTGTTATGGGCTTACGCGGTATGTTGTCTTTTGGCTTTGCTGTGGGAAGGAAATTTATTGTTTTTTACTATGATTTCATCTTGTTCTTGAGCCACACTGGAGAAATATTGACTGAGAATTTGAGATGGTACTTTTGTTAGTTTGTGATACCAGGATTTCAGCTCACATGTCAGCTCAGTAACCTTTTAATTTGAGTAGATATTGCAGTATCTGAGTGAATGTAAAAAAGCACAACATGGAAATCATTCACCATGAATAACATGCTTAACTAATTTGCAGCTTGGGGTTGATATTGGCTCGTCAACTGTAGCGAGGGGGGTGGTCAGCCTTGTTCTGGGTTACCTTAACAATCTGGTCATTGAGATGGCATTCTTAGTACAGGTAAAGCTTATCGAATCCTTCGAAGTCTTGTGGCAAAACTCTTTGCTTTGGTTTAACTCTTGCCGGCAATGAGTCCTTCCCGTCTCTCTCTCTCTCTGGTGCATACTGCATCTGAAGATAATATAAATGTCACGTTGTTATGCAGGCCAATACACAAGAAGAGCTACCGGAATATCTCATTGGGACCTGTCGCCTTAACCATTTGGATGTCTCAAAATCAGTACTAGTAAAACCATAGTTCCAGAGTAAAGGGAAATTCAATTTTCTTACAACATACTACATTACAACTGCTGGCGTTAAACTCCATACAAATGTGATTGGTAACAAATGATTGTAAATGATGCTCTTGCTTACTTATGGCTCTTTTCATGCAAAATACATGCTGATTGATCATCTGATGTATAGAAATATCTTTGGACAGAATCATGAAATGGAAATCTCCACCATTCTGTTTTTCTGTAATCTGAATTGCTTCTCTTTCTTGGGTTTGACAGTCTTTAATCTGTCATGAATTTAAGGATAATTCTCTGCCGCAGGTTCTAAAACTTGAGTTTGATTTTCTTGGATCCATCATAAATTTAAGGCCAAATTCTCTGCCGCAGGTGCTCCCTCTCTCTCTCTCCCTCTCTCTCCCTCTCTAAATCACGTGGCAAGCATTACTGAAGTAGGAATATGAAATTCAAGCTGAGAGTAGATTAAATATTTATTTTGTGAATTTCGTAGTAGGTGTAAGTAGTAAAAAAATCTCAGTTGGGTGTTTCCGATTTCACAATGAAATTCATGGTGGAATGTTTATTTTATTTGGTAAATTTGTCGTAAGATTGATTGCAGCGTTGAACAAAAAAAGGTAACATCAATATAAATGGTGGAAATTGAGATAATCTGACGCAATTTATGCTTCATTGTCACGCAGATTTAAAGGGTCGTGATTAGAAATGATGGTCTCTAACAATTTCAAAATTTTATTTGAACATGTATATAATTTTTTTTTTCTTTTTCTTGAAGCAATAATGCAAAAAGGCCCATCTTTACAGAGTCGAGACTAATAGAGTTTATTAGCCAATGGCCAACCCTATTACTGCTACTACTATATTGGCATGTGATATGTTGGAATTTTTTTAATTCCCCATAAATTCTTGTTGGGTTTTTAGAAATATGTGTGTATGGATGTCCCTCCCTTGCATTCAATACAATGCCAATAATAGTACCACTACTACATATGGACTATCCACTTTTATTCTTTAGTTTTATTTTTATCTTCTATTATATTTTTTCATCTCTAGTTTAGTAGTAATATTTTTATATATTTAATCTGTAGTGTGAAACAAGACTTATAGACGCCAGGGATGAATCTAGAAATTTATTGAAGGTGTTCCAAAGTAAAACTGAAAAAAAGTTTATGTTTATCTACATTTCTAATCCACTTTTCTTCCTCACATCATTAAAATAAAGAGAGCTATACATAAAAATATCGATCAATGCATTATTAAAATTGAAATTTTTTTGAGTTGGGATGCTGAAACCCCTTTTATCCATATAAATCCGCCATTGATGTATGTGAAACACTTTCATTGCATGCATCACAACGCAACCAAACTCTAGGTAGCTTAATTCGAAATTATTAGACCGAAGTTTTTATCACAAGAAATAATAGATTTAGTGAAATACAAGATAATAGTGCAAATTTGCTATCAGTTAGTTGTGATGATTGTTCCACTTTGCTTGGTAATCATTAAATTCAAACCCATTAATCATGAGCGATCCATCACACCTACAAATTATTAGTCTCCCATGCCAGCCCAAATATACTTTTTTTCCTTAGAAAAAAAAAAAAAAAGAAGGGGTCAAGGTCACATCAATTTAATTTTCATAATATTTACTAGGTCAAAAGCAACATTCCCAAACATTTAAAGCAAAATGTGAATCCCAAAAATCATATCGCACTAAAAATAATAATTTATCACAAAAGCCTCTAAAGAAATGAAAATGATAAGAATCATCAACCAAAGTTATTCAATTAAATCCAAGTATTTTAATAAAAAAAAATAGTCATGCACTTTGCTCATATCACAAGTCACACACACCCCATCACTTAGTGTGGACCCGCAGCACCTCAATCATACGATGATAACATACAAACCAAATGGGTCCATCTACCCCACCCATCTGCATACACCATCGCCGTAGCAGATAATCAGCTGCCTGAAAAAACCTTTTCATTTTTTACTAAAGTAAAAAAAGAAAGAAAGTAAATGTACTTGCTTTTTTTTCCTCATTAAAGTCCAATAGTACATACAGTTCAGACAAAAGCCCACATTCTATCTTCTCCCACTCCTCCCCTCTCTCTTTTTAAAAACCCTTTTTCTCCTTTTTTTTTTTTTTTTTTTTTTTTTCAATTTCTCTCCCCCAAAATATTGATAGAATTTATAATCTGCCCTGCAAAAACCCAATGACGTAAAAAGAGCTTGAAGCTTTTGCGTTTCTGGCGCCATTTGTACGGTACACTCTTATTTACCTTACATTTTCTCTTTATATTTTGTTTTAATTGTAGAAGTTGTCATTTTTCATTTTCTTTGTTTTGGCCTCAAATTTAGGGTTATCTCAACTGCATGCATTTTTGTTTCGTGTGGTTGTGATTTTTTTTTAAAGAAAAGGCAATTCTTTTTCTCTATAATTTGTGAAAATGTTGCCATTTTGCTTTATTTTTTCTGGGTTAATTACGGCGAATAAATTGCTTATTCTTGCATTTTTATTTCTTGATTTTCGTTCTAGGTTTTCACGGCAAATGTGTTAGGTGTGGCGGCTGGCTGTGTTTGATGTGTACGGAAACATGGCGTGTGTTCTAAAAAAAATTGATTAAAACGGTGTCGTATTTGGAAATACAATAAAACTGCAAGAAATTTTTGTAATTTGTAACACTATTCACAGATTACCAAATTCATTATCGATTTTAGAAATTTTGATTTTGAAGCATTTAATGTTGACTTTTCTGCCAAATTGGTTCGAAAAATGGGAATACAAGATTAAGATAAGTAAAAATATTTTGGTGAATTTTGTGTTTGTGTGAATGGAAGTTGGGTGAGATAAAATTAACTCTTCCACCCCAATCAATTACCAATGTAAAAATGGGGCTATTAACATTAGCCGATCAAAAGAAATGCTAAATTGAAAATTTAGGCAGGTTTTTACAAATATATTATTACCAAAATTATTCTAAACTAAAAAAATGGAATTAATTTTTTTTCCATTACAAAAAATTAACTAGATACACCTAAATTTAATGTTATTACTAATTTCATTTTAAATACATGCATAATTTTATTTAATGAAATCTAAAAATTTTAGTTAGTTTTTGAAAACAAATGTGATTTTATATTTTGCATAGTTTGGAATAATTTGATTATTTGATTGAAAATATTGATAATTTAAATTTGAAAAAATATGCATAATTTGACTTATATTTGTATATTTGGCCTGAGAAATAAAATCAAATTAATGGAATAGAATAGCCGACTGTCTAGGTGTTAAACCCTATCGAAGTGCTCGATTAGCTTCTAGCCAATTTTGCAACAATGATTGTAAGTATTAGTTCTCCCGTTTTGATTATATGGTCCAATTCGATCTTGCACGTTTATCAAAAAATATTTAATATTCAAACAGACTTACAATATTACATTTATTTAAAGTATTAATCAACCTCTTATTTTTATAATATTATATTTAATATTCTCATTTATTAAAGTTATATTATATTTAATATTCTCATTTATTAAAGTTATTCAGGGGAAAATTTATTGAGGGGTGTAATTGTAAATTATTAAAGAAAAATAATTAAATATAGAAATTGGATCATATAATTGAAACATCCTAAAATAATAACCCGACCAAATAATTAAAACGAAGGGAGTATAAAATATTATAAGCATATTTATAGCGATCATAGAATTGTCTAAAACTCACAAGACTATTCTCTTTTAGATCCTTACTAGACTATTCCACATTTTTTTAGATTTTTATTATTGTAACATCTCTAGGGCTATTGTTGGCATTTTCTTCTTACTTTATGTTCTCGTTTACCTTTCTTTGTTCATGGTTAGCAATGCCTCTTTCTTATTCACATGTACAGTTCTTTCGAGTTCTCTGCGCCTTTAGAGTTTCTTCATGTTTTCTAAGTATGCATACAAAATTATCTTTCAACACTAGTAAAGATATAATAGAGATATTTTATCTCCATCTTCCACTTTCTAAATTGATTGAATTGAATTCCTCAACTATTAAAGCTCCTATTTTTTTTATTAAGAGTGTAAATATTTTTATATTTATAAGAAAAAAAAATCTAAAAACAGGATTTTAAATATTCAAAAACTAAATCTAAATTTGAAAGAGAATCAATAAAACTAATTAAAAACAAATCTAAGTTTCTTAAAATAAATTTGATAATAAAAAAGAAATGAAAAAACAAAAAAATAAAAATAAAATACTATGCAACTTCATTTTGCCGTAATTTGCATGGCAGCACAATTGCCATAGGAATTTAACCTAGTTTTGATTGTTTTGATAAGCACTCTAGATATTTTGATCTAGTAATTTAATATTTAAATTCCAAACTTATTATTGACAAATATTTTAAGTCAGATAGTTATTTTATATATTTTTCACTTATATAAAATTATGTAAATTCTAAATAAATAAAAGATATTCGTTTTATATAAAAGGGATATAATTCGAAGATCTTATTTAATTTATCAGATTTATTATAGAATTTAAGTTTACTTCTTATCCTAAGAAATATTATCATATCATTCAAAATTTGGAAAATGCTATAACCACAAAATCCTTATAGTTAGTTACCTAAATGGCTGTGTTGGATTCTTGATAAAGAAGAATACATTGGTGTCTATTTGTGAGTAGTAGTCTAGTATTGATAATAACGTTGACTTAATGGACTCTGTTTGTGAACATGGTCAGAACATGGTTAAGGTTGACCCTCATGGTTGTTGGAATGGGGCTACTGATGATGGAGTTAAGGTTGACCCTCTTGGTTGTTGGGTTGGGGCTGGAGTTTCTGGAGACGAAGAGTTGGATAACATGCTTGGGAGTATCTTGGACTTTTCGGATTTTCCGATGGAGAGTCTGGAGGAGGATGGACTTGTCAATGACTGGGATGCTAGCAAGTCACAATACTTGGGACCTATTCCCATGGATGTGTTGATGGGCACACCCACGATTGCTGATAGCAAACTTGATGTTGGAACTTCGATTTTCATGCATAGACCAGTTTCTCTCGTGAGTTTCCATCACTTTAAACTAAACTCT